>CAUYQG010290022.1:0-11369 GCA_963574415.1 Tarsius wallacei
CCCTGGGCATGGCTAGTCCCCCCTAGAGGCACCCAGGGCTGAGTCAGTAACTGTCTCAGTTAAAAGTGTGGGAAGGAGACTGAGAGAGACTGTATCAACAAAAAATAAAATAAAAGAAAGAAAAGAAAAAGAAAGAAAAGAAAAAGAAAGAAAGAAAAAGAAAGAAAGAAAGAAAGAAAGAGGCCCAGAACAAGAACTCAAGAACTCATAGGGTGAGAGGATATCCCTTACCTTGGGACCCACAGTCCTGGCTGCTTGAGGCCCACCTATCCATCCTGCCTCCTGACTTACAGGCTCATGTCTTTACCAATCTGGGATCCTTCCATTCATTCATCATTCAGTTATTAATTCAACAAATACCTCTTGATTACCTACTATGTGCCAGGCCTGCACAGGGCAGTGAGGTGGGTCACAGAGGGGGCACCCCAGGCACAGCCCCACTCTCGACCAGCCCAGCCTTACCTGAGAGCAAGTTACAGGCCCCAGCACTGGACTTGCCTGCTTGACTCCAATTCCATCAGCTGCTCACCCCTCAGGGACATTGGCCCTGCTCCCTCTTAGGGGTAAATAAATCCTGAAGAATCTAAACCAACCAGAGTAATCCTGTCATCTTGGGCCAGCACTGGTTCAGGGTGCCAGTTCTGAGGCTCAGTCTGCATGTCCTGGCCTGTGGCCTGGAACCATGGCTGCCAGCTTGGAGCCGCCCAGAGGGCAAAGCCAGCGCAGAGGGCAACCCAGCCAGGAGCAGGAAGGAAACCAGGCCTGATGGCGTCACCAGGGCCCAAGATCCCGAATGGGAGCCTCCTCCCCTCTGAACGTCTCGTCATGTGAGGTCATAAATGCCTGCATTGTTTAAACTCACTGAGTCACAGTTTTTATCTGGAAGCTTCTTAGCCAATACAAACGGGATATGGTGAGGGAGCAGAGCAAGAAGAGCCTGGGGTGGAATCGTGGCCTTTCGCTGCTTGTGGGGCCCCAGAAGTTTCCTCAGTTATAAAATGGAGATCATAATGCCCATGTCTGCCAATATTCGTATTAGAGAGATATTGTCAAAAAGCCACAGAGAGCTATTTGGACAAATGTGAAGGACAAACAGGAGTTACCAGTTCCTGATGGTGTGTCTTGGACAAGCAGACATTGTGAATCTAGTTTAACTGAGAGGGGAATTGGGTAGAAAGAGGAAAGCACTGGTTAGCTATTTTCTCCTCCTGATATCTTTTGGAGGTGACTTCAGATCTGGCCCCTACATAACAACAACAGTAATCATACAGCTAACATTTAAGAGGATTTAGCAGGGCCTGGCACAGTGGCTCATGCCTGTAATCCCAGTACTTTGGGAGGCCGAGGAGAGAGGATTGCCTGAGCCCAGGGGTTTGAGACCAACCTGGGCAACATGATGAGATCTCGTCTCTATAATAAATAAATAAAAAAAATTAGCTGGACATGGTGGTGCACGCCTGTGGTTCCAGCTACTTGGAAGGCTCAGGTGGAAGGATAGCCTGAGCCCAACAGGTCAAGGCTGTGGTGGCCATGAGAGTGCCACTGTACTCCAGCCTGAGCAACAGAATGAGACTCCAACTCAAAAACAAACAAATAAATAAATAAAGAGGACTTAGCAGATGTGGTGTCTCATGCCTATAATCCCAACATTTTGGGAAACTGAGGTGGGAGGATCGCTTGAGTCCAGGAGTTCAAGACCAGCCTGGGCAACATAGCGAGACCCCATCTCTACAAAAAATAGTAATAAAAAAATAGGATTACCCTGTACCAGGTATTGAGTTAAGAGCTGAATCTACACTAATCTTATTTAATGCTCATATTAATCTCTTTTTGCTCTCTTCTTATTTTCATCTGTACTTTATACATAAGGGAAGTGAGTTTCCCCTCTGTAAGGTACATTGTTAGTCAGTGATATAACCGGAATTAAAAAAAGAAGACCAGACACGGTGGCTCGAGCCTGTAACCCCAGCACTTTGGTAAGCCAAGGCGAAAGGATTGCCTAAACTCAGGGGTCAAGACCAGCCTGGACAACTTGGTGAGACCTTGTCTCTACAATAAAATCAAAAATATAAGCCAAGTGTGGTAGCGCACGCTTGTGGTTCCAGCTACTTGGAAGGCGGAAGGATCACCTGAGCCCAGCAAGTAGAGGCTGCAGTAGCCATGAGTGTGCCACTGCACTCCAGCCTGGGTGACAGAGTGAGACTCCAACTCAAAAAAAAGAAAAAAAAATTTTTAAACATTAGTTTTAGGCTCACCACAAAACTGAGAGGAAAGTATAGAGGTATCCCAACACTCTGGTCCATACAGGCCCAGTCTCTCCCACCAGATTGCTACATAGACCAGAACCAGGAGAAGGAAGGAAACCAGGCCCAAAGACATCACCAATGCCCAAGAGTCATGGCTGGCAGCCATGGTTCCAGACCACAGGCCAGGACATGCACACTTCACCTCAGGACTGTCACTCCCAACCAGTGGTAGCCCCAGATGATGGGATTACTCTGATTGGTTTAGATTCTTCAGGATTTATTTACCCCTGAGAGGAAGCAGGGTCATTCATCACTGGTGATGAAATTGAACCCAGAGACCAGAGTCTTTGATTCCTGTGACACTGCCTCTTGTGAGCCATCGAGCCTCAGAGCTTCTCAGTCAGCTGTAGCACAGCTGGCATCACAGGCCGGTAGCGTGGGTGGCTGCAGGTGCCTCAGCCCTGTTGCTGGAAACACAGATAATCATGCAAAAATGACAGATTGGCAATCCTCATGTGAAAAAGTCACCCGCCTTCAGCCCATTTCCCTAGAAGCAGAGCCTGAGATGAGAATTCTTATGCAAGGGGTTTATTGAGGGAGTGTACTCCGGAGAAACCTGTGAGGGAACCAGGAAAACTAGATAGGCCAAGGGGTGAGACGATGCAGAGAGGAGGCTCCTGAGAAGCCTAGTCTCTGCCAGATTCCAGGAGGCATTCTGGGACATTGTATCCCCCAGAAAGTCCTGCACAGAGGCAAGAGAGCTGGGCACTTCTACCCGCCATAGTGTTAGACTCTCCTGGTCAGGAGTTGCAGGTGGCCTCCTGGTGAGCAGGAGTGGGATGGGGACAAGGTAGTTCCTGGCAGAACAGGGCAATCCTTAAGAGAAGGAGGCAGATTTGAGCACTCAGCAGCCAATGCCCAGGCATAGAGGGGATCTGGGTAGACACCAATAACATCAGTTACACCCTCAATGTATCCACGATGGGCTCCCATGACCTACAAGCCTGAACTGAGCACCTATTATGTGGGGGAACAGAGGAAACAAAGACAGGGCAGACGGGCTCTCTGTCCTCCATCTAGTTGGGGGAAATCAGGGAAGCTCCGTTTTCTACTCGAGGTAAAGCTTGGTGAACGGCAGAGCCATGAATTTTTGTGGGAGCTCAGAGGAGAGAAAGACCCACCCTGAGCACACTTTTCTCCTGCCTCAGGAGAATGTACTGGAAGGAGGAGAGGAGATAGGCAGGAGAAAGTACTGGAGGCCCTGGTGCTCGGAGCCACAAAAGCTGGTGGCTCCTCTAACCCTTTACCCGAGAGGGATTTACAGATTCTGTATCCAAGACAGGCATGGCTCCACTTCCAGGGACCACATAGCCTGGTTAGGGAGAGGGACACAGGGCCAGACCGTGCTGGGTCCCAAACATCCATGGGAGGCTTTATGATGGGGCAGTGGGAGGCCCTGGGGCTTTAAGAGAGGGTCACATGGACAGAGAGATCGGAATTTCCCTGTAGAGTGACCACTCAGGTTGCAGCTTGGAGAATGTATTGGAGGGGGGACCCTGTCCCCACCCTGCTACATTGGTCCAAACCCCTGGGGGCTTCCTGGTCCAAGATCCCCACCCACCCTTAGAGGAGACAGCTGCTGCCTCAGTTGGGAGGAGACATTGTGGGGGACACGGAGAACCTCTCTTCTTCCCACCAGTGTTTTAAAAGCCAGGTTGGTTCAGGTTATATCCGGGGGCAGGGGTGTTAGCAATTCTGCAGGACTTCTAGAACCTGATGCCAAGGAATAGGGTACGGGGTGCAAGCCTCTAGCATGTAGGGGTCTGGCCCTTGCAGTGGAACTGTGGGTACCAACGCAGGCGCTTCCGGTGGGAGTCCAGGTTGCGCTTCAGGCAGAAGGCCACCTCCTTGTCACAGGCACACAGCTGCTGCTCACACCAGCTCCCCTTGTCAGCTGTGGGAAGAGGAAGGGGAGCTCAGTGTCTGTCCCTTCCTAAGGCAGAGGCAGGTCTAAGGGTCTCTGAAGGCGGCGCAGTCCTTGCTCAGCTGGTACTCATTCCAGCAACGTTGGTTCTAGCTGCAGGACCTTGGACATATACTATGACTTTCCTGCATGCCATTGTGCCTTTACTAATTTATTCACCCATTCACTAAACAATTATTGAGAACCTGCTGACAGGTTGTCGAGGGAGAGGACTTCAAAATGGACAAGTGAGAGAGACAGGTGTTGGAGAACCACAGGAAAGAATAAGCAAACTGCTTTAAGTGAAAGTAAAGAAACTCAGCCGGGCGTGGTGGCTCACGCCTATAATCTCAGCACTTTGGGAGATCAGCCTGGGCAACTTGGCAAGACCTCATCTCTACAATAAATCAAAAAACTAGCTGGGCATGGTAGCGCGTGCCTGTAGTTCCAGCTACTTGGAAGTCTGAGGCTGAAGGATCACCTGAGCCCAGCAGGTCGAGGCTGCGGTGGCCATGAGTATGACCCTGTACTCCAGCCTGGGTGACAGAGTGAGACTTCAACTCAAAAAATAAAAATAAAAAATAAAAAGCAAGGAAACTCACAGAGCTGGGGATCGTCAGACAGTGTCAAAGAGACTTTTTTGTTTTTTGAGACAGAGTCTCACTCTGTTGTCCAAGCTGGAGTGCAGTGGCACGATCATGGTTCACCACAACCTCGACCCCCTGGGCTCAGGTGATCCTCCCTTCTCAGCCTCTCAAGTAGCTAGGACTACAGGCTCACACCACCACACCTGTGCTATTTTCAAAAGTTTTTTGTAGAGATGAGGTCTTGCTACGTTGCCCAGGTTGGTCACAAACACCTGAGCTCAAGCAATCTTCCTGCCTCGTCCTCCCAAAATATGGGATTACAGGTGTGAACCACCGTTTCTGGTCTCAAAGAGCCACTGGAGCTGAGATTTGAAGGGTCTGCTTCTCTTGGAGAAAGTCAGGTGGGGAGGGGGAGCATTTGGGCAGATGGAAAAGTACGTGCAAAGACTACAGGCAGGAGGAATCACGGTAATTCAGCTTCCTTATCTGTAATGATAAAAGCTGTCTTGGGGGCTATAGTGAGAGTTAAAGGCGGCAAAGCACTTAGCATAGAGTAAGTGCTCAATAAATGAATATGGTTGCTATTATTAGTGATCCCTCAATTAGCAGTGACTGCTGTGATGTCCCTGCCCTGGGCCCTGAGACATTTCTCCATGCTGGGAACTCTGGAAGAGACCCAGGGCCCAGGCTTTGTCATTTGCATCTGTACGACCTCAGGCAAACCCCTCCCTACTCTAGTTCGGTTTCCTGGACTGTAACGTGGAGATAATCGGAGTTTCACTACCTCCTCGATGGGTTGTTATGAGGATCAATAATGATGAAGCAATGACCAATCAGTAGCCCCATGTCATTTATGGAACATGTGCTCTGTGGCAGGCATCCTGAAAGGCCCATTCTCTCTTTCTCATTCTAGTTTTTGTGATCATCCTATGGGATGGATTACAAATGAGGATACTGAGGTTCAGAGAGGTTAAGCAATGTGTTTTTGGTCACAGAGCTGGTCAGTGGTGGGCCTGGCTTCCAGGCACTGCAGGGCTCAAACCTCCCCTGAGTCCTCTTATATGCCTATGCCTGTTCCTATCTCTCCTCTGCAACACAGCTGCAGCCATTGGGCACATACAAAAAACAGAGAGCTCAAGCAGCTATGCTCTGCAGGCAGTGAGGGCCAGAAGAAGGCCCTTCCTTGGCCTCCAGCTCCAACCCCCAGGCACAAGCACTCACAGCACTGGATGTCCCCCTGGGAAAAGTTGTATTTGTAACTGTCCAAGTAGACGTTGCATTGGTGGTGCTTCAGGTGGGTGTAGCAGCAGTCATGGGCCTGACAGCACCTGGAGGAGGAGGACAGGATCTGGAGCAGAGGACGCACATCTGCCTGAGTCCCTGACTAGCTGGGGTCTCTGGCTGCCCCCACCCCAGAGGAGAAGCCGTGTACCCCCCTGGGAAGAGCCAAGGCCTACAGGGCTCCAGCCTTCCTTAGGATCATGATAGCTAACATTTATTGAGAGTTTTCTATGCACCAGACACCTGCCTTATCTACACACTCTCTCTTAATCCTCCCGACCACTCTGTGACGGAGGTACTAGGATTATCCCCATTTCACAGATGAAGAAACTGAGACTCAGGGAGGTCAAGCCACTTCCCAAGGTCACATTGCCTGGGTAGATCAGGGAAGTGAACCAATACCTGGCTGGGTCCCATCCTTCCTCTGATTGACTCCCAGGCTTATTATGAAGAACAAATAAGATAATGACTTCTAAAGTTTTAAAGGCAATGTGCTGTGGCAGTGTGGAGTGTACGTGGGTATTATACTATATTAGGGGGCAGGAGTGCAGGGGGTTTGGGCCTTCAGGGACTGGAGTAACTTCTGGAAGGCGAGTCCAGGAGGGTCGAGACTGTATCGGCACTTGGCAGAGTTCCCGACACATTGTTGATGCTCAACAAAATGAAATCACTAAATGAATAAATGGGTGGAGAGGAAAGGAGAGAGTCCTGGGTGGGGGTTGGGTAGGACTGCCGCCCACGGGCCTGGGAAGGGATTACCAGTCTGTGGCGTCTTTGGGCTGGCCTCTGCCACCAGGTCCGCAGTGACAGCCGTAGAGCCAGTAGGAGAAGACAGGCACCTTCTTGGTCACCTGCTTGATCATCTTGTTCAGGTTCAGGAACCCGCCCTGGGTTTCAATCACACCTGCCGAGCAGCCAGCAACCGGGAGAATGAGTCTGGGAGGACTGCCAGGTATGCATAGGGTGGGCGCCTGTGCTCTGCTTGGAACAAATGAGTGACCTCCAACGTTGATGATAAGATAATGACAACAGGACCAGGCGCGGTGGCTCAAGCCTGTAATCCCAGTACTTTGGGAGGCTGAGGCGAGAGAATTGCCTGAGCCCAGGAGTTCAAGACCAGCCTGGGCAACTTGACGAGACCTCGTCTCTACAATAGATCAAAAAAAATTAGCTGGGTGTGGTGGCTCACCTGTAGTTCCAGCTACTTGGAAGATTGAGGTGGAAAGATCGCCTGAGCCCAGCAGGTCGAGACTGCAGTAACTGTGAGTATGCCACTGCACTCCAGCCTGGATGACAGAGTGAGACTCTGACCGCCCCCCCCAAAAAAACGGATACTAACAGCCACCACTGCTATTGATATATGATGACAATTATCAAGTACTTATCATCGGTCTTTTGTGTATTGATCAATTGATTCCATCCCATGAGATAATACCATTTTTTGAAATAAATAAACTTTTTTATTTTGGAATAATTATAGATGTACAGAAAAGTTTGCAAAGACAGCACAGAAAATGTAAAGTATAGAGTTCCCATATACCCCTCCGCTAGTTTCCTGAAATGTCATCTTCCATAATTGTGACATATATGTTGAAACCAACATTGGTACAATGAATACCATTTTTAATCCCCATTTTACAGATGAGCAGAAAGAGGCTCAGTAACTTGCTCAAGGTCACAGCGGCTGGTAAATGGAGCCAGAATTGATCACTTACCACTGTCTGGTTTCATTCTCTGCTGCTGGGCATTGATTTCTTGCTCCATCATAGGAAGAATAATCCCAGCTCACCCTTCTCCTGACACCCCTTCTTCCATTCCATAGAAAAATCCGAGTCTATATTAAAGAGTGTGTATGGCTCTCCCAGAAGGAAGCATGACTTAGAAATCAATGATCTTCATGGATATTTTTATTTCAGGCATAATAGCTGCTGGTTAGAATTGCTCATACAGGGAATTTATTTTATTGGAAGAGGGGAATGCATCACGTTGAGTCAGGAGAAATAAAACCTACTAAGCCAATGAAGTCAAGGGGAAGATTGGGAGAAAGAGACAAGACAGAAGGTTGTGGAAGTGTGCAACCACGTGTGCAACCCCAAGAGATGATTTAAGAACACAGGGAGTACCCGGCCAGGGGGAGCTGAGAGTTTCAAGGAGACTGGGCTGGCCAGCTTCCTTTGGGCAACGTGAGCTATGGAGTCTCCCCCCGCTGCTCAGCCTTAGGTAGTTAATGGTATTATGAAAATTCTTCAGGCAAATTAAGTCAATAATAAACAGGAGATCTGGGCACAGTGGCTCATGTCTTTAATTCTGGCACTTTGGGGGAGGTGAGGTGGGAGGATCACTTGAGGCCTGGCATTCAAGACCAGTCTGGGCAACACAGCAAGAATCCATCTCGGGAGGCTGAGGTAGGAGGACTACCTCAGCCCAGGAAGTTGAGGCTTGGGTGAGCTATGATCGTGCCACTGTACTCTAATTCTACAAAAAATAAATAAATAAATAAATGAAGGGTGAGCCCCGCGTTGGTGGAAATTGGGGTGGGAAGGAGATTGGGAAGTACTCATGCGTGGAAAAATAGTGAGACCACAAGCAGGTGGCCTTGGGCTGCAAGTAAAAGTGACTGGCCCGTAGTGTCCCTTACATGTATGGGATCCATGTTGCCCTCCTGTCTGATGTGGTGGTTCTAGTCGTAGGAATGTAGAAGAGAAGCCTTGCTGAGTTTTGCCTATGCTGCTTAACACTCCTGACCCTGTAGAACCACACATGGCATCAGGAATTCCCGGATTCCATGACAAGGAACCCAAAAGCTACCAACAGTGGAGAGAGTTGGAATCCACCTTGCGGGCCAACCAGAGCCCTGACTTCGGAATCTTGCCTTTCTTGGGGTACCTCTGTCCTCTTCTTTGCTCTACATCCCTCCCTTTCTGTTCAGACTCAGAAACGCAAACATTAAATTCATGCCTGAATGACGTGCACTCCCTTGCCACGTGAGCTATGTGTCTCTCTTTGATTCCAAAGGCTTCTGGATGGTCTTATATTCCAAAGGCTTACTCATAATTTTATAGTGAGGAGAAGCCAGGCTGAGAAATGGAGCTCAAGCTGTGGATAGGAAGGGGTTAGTGAACTGGCTTCTCTTTTCTCACCCTCTGCTGCCACCAAGGGTCATGGGGCCCCTTGTGCCAAGTGCTAGGCTCCATTGCAGGAGAAGACGTCATCACCATCTTTTGTGCACCTGCCCTGTGTTAAGCTATTGCTCACTACTATTACTTACACTTTCTCAATATTTTGTATCTATTTTCTCCCCAGAGTCCTTCTAATGGCTCTCCGAAGGAGTTGTGCCCATTTTACAGATGACTATATAGAGAGGTTGGGTGATTTGGCCAAATCCTAGCTCCAGGAGATGGTGGGCCCAAATCTGACTGCGGTTTGTCTGTGTATATTATTTCTACACTATATTGCTTCTTCCTATCTGAGAGAGTGATACATTTTTGTAGGCTGAGTGTTTTCACTATAACCTTGGAGACAGTTTCCCCTAGAGAATACGGAAGTCCCAAGATAACAAAAAACCCCACTGAAAAATGCAAATCCATATTCTAAGATGGACTGAGAAACACAAAGGCCAATTAGCTAGCAACTGCATTTTCCCACTCCATCTGCTTAAGATCAAACGGAAACTGCTCCACCCCCACCCATGGTCAAGGAAACCCTCTTCCCAGGTTCAAGGAAGATGACACACATGAAAGGGCTCTAAAAACAGAGTGCTGTGCATATAGAGAGTGGTTATTCAGTCAAAGAGATGGGGTGAAGCGAGCAGACCTCATTTCTGCTATCTGTGTCCTTAGCACCATCAGCATGGGTCCAGCAGACCCCCAAGTCCCAGACTTCCAGATTCCCACTGTCACAGCAGTCCAGAGGCATGCCACACAGCTTAGCCAGCCAGAGCTCTCTGGCCAAGGCCACTGTCTCAGGGAACTGGCAGCCACTGATGGCTCCTTGCAGGGGACAGGGGTGGGAGGTGGGACCAGGGCCCTGGAGGTCAGAGCAACCCCGTCTAGGAAAAAGAGCACAGGGCACACCAGCTTCCCTCCTTCCTTTCCTAGCCATTGGGTCCTGTGCCCCACTCACCGACCATCATCACCAGCCCGCACAGCAGGAGAAGCTTCATGATTCCAGCACAGAGCAGTGGAGGCAGCGGCTGGAAGTCCCCTTCCGTGTGGGCTGCCCCCTTATATCAGATGCACCCCACCCAGCCCAACCCTCCTCCCAGCGCCAGCTCCAGCAGAAGCGACCTATGCTCTTACTGCTTCCTCTTTTCTAGCACTGGGGAATTTTATTATTATTATTTCTATTTTTAACATCTGGGTTCCCCCACTCTTTTTGATAAAAGAAAAATACATTCAGTATAGAAGAGTTGGGAACCCTAAGCGAATCACTTGTGAATCTGTTAAGCACCATTAACACTTTGGTGCTTGTCCTTCTGATTCTATTGCTCTCTCTCTCTCTCTCTCTCTCTCTCTCTCTCTCGCTCTCTCTCTCTCTCTGTGTTTATGGCATATTCTATCTATCTGTCTGTCTATCTATCCATCCATCCATCCATCATCTATCTTAACATCCATCCATCCATCCGTCCGTCCATCCATCCATTCATCCATCCATGTCCATGTGTCTCCCTGGTCAAATTACAAAAATGTTATATGTAACACTTTATAGCCTATGTTATCATTTGCTGATTACTCAAACATATTTCTGTCATTAAATATTCTTTTGCACCAGGCGCAGTGGTGGCTCAAGCCTGCAATCCCAGCACTTTGGGAGGCCAAGGCAAGAGGATTGCCTGAACCCAGGGGTTTGAGACCAGCCTGGGAAACTTGGCGAGACCTCGTCTCTACAATAAATCAAAAAATTAGTTGGGCATGGTAGCGCGCACCAGTAGTTCCAGTTACTTGGAAGGCTGAAGTGGAAGGATTGCCTGAGCCCAGCAGGTAGAGGCTGTGGTGGCTGTAAGCGTGCCACTGCTCACCAGCCTAGGTGTCAGGGTGAGACACCAACCAAAAAAAAAAAAATTCTCTTGCAGTAGCATTTTGAAGGGCAGCCTTATATTTCATGATACAGCTGTGCCATTTTTTTTTTTTTTTTTTTTTTGAGTTGGCGTCTCACTCTGTCGCCCAGACTGGAGTGCAGTGGCTGCTTCCGGCCACTGCAGCCTCGACCTGCTGGGCTCCGGCGATCCTTCCGCCTCAGTCTTCCGAGTAGCCGGAACTACAGGCATGGGCTACCACACCCGGCTAGTTTTTT
>CAUYQG010290024.1:0-24134 GCA_963574415.1 Tarsius wallacei
CCCGGCTAATTTTTTGATTTATTGTAGAGATGAGGTCTCGCTTGCCCAGGCGGGTCTCGAACCCGCGGGCTCAGGCAATCCACTCACCTCAGCCTCCCAAAGGCGCAGGATTACAGGCTGAGCCACCGAGCCCGGCTTCACCCTTTCACAAAAGTAAACAGCTTGACTTACAGATGGCTTGCCATCTTAAGGAGTCCTAGGAGTCACAACTCTTAATGAAGACCTTTTCCTGTAAGTAGCACCAAGCACCCTATACCCATCATTCATTAATAAAGATAGCCCACTTGGGTAATGACTTGATCCTTACCCAAGTAGTCAAGAATAAGTATTAACACAGTTAAAAGTGCCTCTCTCAAAGACTGGAAGATAAAATAAGCAAATAAGATGACAGTTGCTTTTATTTCTGGGCACGTTGGAGTGCTCCAAGTGCTAGAGACTATGTGAAGCCAGGGAGGGATGTTCAGACATAAGCACTAAGGGAATGGGAGCAAACGTGTGCATTTTATAGTCATTCATTCATGTATTCATTAAACAAGTATTTACTGAACAATGATTATGCTCTGGACATTATCTAGGTGTTGAGGATATAGCCATTAACAAAACAAAGTTCTTGCCTCAACTCATAATATAATATCAGGTAGTTATATGTGTTTTGAAGAAAGCAGATTAAGGGGATAGACTGTGATTGGGTGGGGAAGACAGGAGTTGCCCTTTTAGACTTTGGCAGGTAACGTCTCTCTAAGCGGTGACATTTGAGCAGAGACCAAATCAAGTTGGGGAGTGTGGTGATATAACTTACATGTCAACTCGACTGGGCCCGAGCGTGCCCAGATTAAACATTATGTCTGGGTGTGTCTGTGGGGGCGTTTCTAGGTGAGATTAGTATTTAAATTGGTGGACTCAGTAGACTGCCCTCCCCAATGGGGGTGGGTATCATCCAATCCATTGAGGGCCTGAGTGGAACAAAAAAGCAGAGGAGATAGGAATTTTTTTTTTTTTTTTTTTGAGTTGGAGTCTCACTCTGTCGCCCAGACTGGAGTGCAGTGGCCGCTCCCGGTCACCGCAGTCTCGACCTGCTGGGCTCCGGCGATCCTTCCGCCTCAGCCTTCCAAGTAGCTGGAACTACAGGCGCGTGCTACCACGCCCGGCTAATTTTTTGATTTATTGTAGAGTTGAGGTCTCACCAAGTTGCCCAGGCGAGTCTCGAACCCGCAGGCTCAGACAATCCACTCACCTCAGCCTCCCAAGGTGCGGGATTATAGGCTGAGCCACCGAGCCCAGCTGAGATAGGAATTTGAAACCACCTTTATAAAATTAATAAAAGGCTGCAAAGCTAGAATTGTAATGGAGGGCCGAATTTTGTTAAGATCTAAATGATAGGATATTTGTTACACTTACTTTTTTTCTCCTTGACCTTTTCTCCATTTATGCATATCTTAGAGCCCAAGGTTGTCTGCAAAATTAACAAACTTGCCTTGCTCTTGAAGAGCAACGGACTGTAGGTCATATTGACTTCCTTAATTGCATCCAAATGTTTAATCAGCAAAGGCCACGAGTTGCTTCAATCACTAGAGATTCCTCCTCTGGCATGCATTGTTCACAAGACTTGCAACTTACCCAGTTGTTAACACAAACTTAAGGCTGGTGTTTGATACGTTTGTCAGACTTGGCATTCTGGTAGGCCATCTGACACCAACTGGACCTGTAAACGCCACCCAGAAGCTCACTTGGTGCACCAAGATAATCTCGACAGCTCTGTGATTTCACTCCAACCAATTCCCTAGCACCCTGCCACCAAATTACCCTTTGAAAACCTAGACTCTGAATTCTTGGTGAGGTGGATTTGAGAAATATCTCCTGTCCTCTTTGCTCAGCTGCTTTGGGATATTAAATTGTTTCTCTGTTGCAATGATTGCATCAATGTTGGCTTTTCTGGACAGTGGGCATAAAAACCTGGGAGGCTGTAACAAATTCAGCCCTTTCCCTTCCTGCCTGACTACTTGAACTAGGTCATGAATCTTCTGCCCTCAGAGCCTCTGGTTCTCAGGTCTCTGAACTCAGACTGAGTATACTACCACTTTCCTGAGTCTTCAGCTTGCAGATGGCAGATCATGGGACTTCTCAATCCCTGTTGTTGAGTGAGACAACTCCACATAAAAAATGTCTTCCTATATAGAGTAGAGCCTTAAGCAGCGTCTTTAGACTATGTGGGTCCACGTATATGTGGATTTTTTTCTGCCTCTGCCACCTATGAGATGGCAAGACCAAGCCTTCCTCTTCCCCTTCCTCCTCAACCTACTCAGTGTGAAGATGGTGAGGATGAAGACCTTTATGATGATCCATTTCTACCTAGAGGAGAGAAAATATGTTTTCTCGTTCTCATTATTTTCTTAATAACATTTTCTTTTCTCCAGCTTACTTTATTGTAAGAATATAGCATTGTGATGCATATAACATACAAAATATGTGTTCATCAATTGTTTCTGTTAGGCTTCAGTTCAATGTTAGGTTATTAGTAGTTGAGGTTTTTTGGTGTTTTTTTTTGAGTTGGAGTCTCACTCTTCTTGCCCGTGCTGGAGTACAGTGGCATGCTCACGGCCACTGCAGGCTCCACCTGCTGGACTTAAGTGATTCTTCCGCCTCAGCCTTTCAAGTAGCTGGAACTACAGATGCACGCCCCCATGTCCGGTTAGTTTTTGTAATTTATTGTAGAGACGAGGTGTCACCAAGCTGCCTGGGCTGGTCTCGAACCCGCAGGCTCAGGCAATCCTCTGCCTTGGCTTCCCGAAGTGCTGGGATTACAGGCTGAGCCACCGCACCTGGCCAGTAGTTGAGTTTTTGAAAAGTCAAAAGTTACACCTGGATTTTTGACGGTGGGGGGAGCGGTTGGCATCCCAACCCCCATGTGGTTCAAGAGTCAAGTGTATACCCACTCCCCTTTCTCACTTTATCTCCCCATTCTCCACAAGTGTGTCGTCCTCCATCATTTATTTCCTTTCATTACTTTATATTTTCTTTTTTTTTTTTTAAAAAAGCAAGATTTATTGAGAGGACAGGAAAATTCCTACAGTGCCAGGGGACCCGAAGGGGTTGCCTCACTTTATGTTTTCTTCATGGTGTCTCCATGGTTGCTTAAGAAAATGTTCTCTCTCTGATGAAATAAAAATGTTGGAGCTGGAAATAGCCTTAAAGTTACTACTGTTATTCTCAGTGCACACACACACACACACACACAAACACACACACTCCTCCACAGAGCCTTCCTAAGCCATCCCTTGCTCAAACCTCCTACTTAAAAAGGTTTTGAGGGCCAGGCATGGTGGCTCGCGTCTTCAGCCCCAGCGCTTTGGGAAGCTGAGACGAGAGGATTGCTTGAGCCCAGGAATTTGAGACCAGCGTAGGCCATGTAGTGAGACCTCATCTCGAACAAAATCATCAAAAAGTTAGCCAGGTATGTTGGCACATGCCTGTAGTCCCAGCTACTCAGGAGGCTGAGGTGAAAGGATTGCCTAAACCCAGGAGGTCAAGGCTGCAGTGGGTCGTGATTATGCCCCTGCATTCCAGCCTGGGTGACAGAGTAAGACCCCAACTAAAAAAAAACAAAAGGCTTTGAGGAAGACTTTATACCCACTGTTGGGGGGATAAAGTTGTAAGAGCTGAAAAAGAAGGTTGATGGAAAGCCAGGCTCTCTTTTCGTTACTATTTATTTTATTTTTGTAGAGACAGGGTCTTGCTAAGTTGTCCGGGCTGGTCTCAAACGCTGGCCTCAAGCAATCTTCCTGTCTTGTCCTCTCGAAGTGTTGGGATTACAGACATGAGCAACCATGCCTAGCCAACATCACAAGTCTTTTGATATACCTCTATCATCCTCTCCTGTCTCTTTTTATGCCACCCGCTTTCTGTCAACACTGGGCAGGAGCATGAGTGAATCGTAAGTTTTCCTTCCATTTCCAAAACAAACCTTTAACTTAGGAATGAAGATGAGAGGATATTCTTTTCTAAGCCAACAGCATAAACCAGCAGGACTGTTTTATAAAAATATCACACTCTATGAACACTTCACTGACTGATTTGCAGGGCACCAGATGAGTTTCTTTTTCTCTCTCTCTTTTTTTTTAAATTGGAATCTCACTCTGTCACCCAGGCTGGAGTACAGTGGCACTCTCATGGCCACTGCAGCCTCGACTTGCTGGACTTAGGCGATCCTTCCACTTCAGCTGGAACTACAGACGCACGTTACCAGGCCTGGCTAATTTTTTGTGATTTATTTTAGAAACAAGAGTTCACCAAGTTGTCCAGGCTGGTCTTGAACCCCCAGGCTCAGGCAATCCTCTTGCCTCGGCCTCCCAAAGTGCTGGGATTATAGGCTGAGGCACCGAGCCCGGCCTTTTTTTTTTCTCTTTCAATCAACTCAAGTAAATATATTACAACACCAGCCAAATTACCTCTCGAGCAGGGGGAGAGGTTTCACAATGTTTTCTTGTTCATTGTTTGCCTGAATCTGTGTGTTCACAGTTTCTCAGGGAGGAAAGATAGATCATCAGAACAAAGTTACTAAAAGAATTTTCAGGTGACGGGCTGCAGTTGGAGGTCAGTTATGTAACTCTGGTTATGTGGCTCTTTTCATTTTCAGGGTGTGCAGCAGATAGTGACTAATTAAGATGGAAATTGATTTGCGTGCCTGAGCTTCCCAGCTAGCTGTGACCAACATTGCCTGCGCTGGGTTGGAAAATGTTCTCGTTCTTTCTTTGAATGCTGAGCCCTGGCCAGAGGATAATGACAGGTCGCTTTTGTCACTCTGTGAATGATGGAGTCAACACGTGTTTGATCCACAGAACCTTGGAGCTCATGTAACCCTCTCAAACAGGGATCCTGATCCAGCGACTTTGATGCAACCTGGCTGTCCCTTAGGCACTTCCAGTGACAGTTGACTTACTACTGTCAGGCAGCTGCTGTAGTTCTGCGGTGTCTGAAGGAGTTACTCACACAAACATTTTCTCTTTGGGGATTCCTGGTGAAAGACCACATGCCACTAAGGGCGACTGGAAATACATCCATCCAAATATCTACTCTCCTCCAAGGTCAGAATTATCCCATTAACTAGGGGCGACTGGAAATATATCCATCCAAAAATCTACTCTCCTCCAAGGTCAGAATTATCCCATTAAGGCACAGTGCTGCGCTCCTATAGTCCCAGATGCTTGGGAGGCTGAGATGGGAAGATTGCTTGAGCCCAGGAGTTCAAGTCCAGCCTGGGAAACATAGCAAGATCCTCATCTCTGAGAAATAAAAAATAAAAAACTTCTTCCATTAGAGCTTTCTTCTTTGCAGTTAAGGGTTTATCACCATTAGTTTCATTACTGTGTATTAAGTTGCTATCCACTTAAATAAGACCTACTGTTTGTCCACTAGGAACTTACAATCTAGTTTATTTAATGTTGATGACTTTGAGTTAAGTAAAATCGTATCTGTTATTTATAGCTTTTATTAATTATATCCTAATTTATTCAATAAAAATGTATCGACTAGAAGTTACAGTCTAGTAGGGGAAGAAACCAAAATAAATCATTAAAAAAGGATGTTGCAAGCACCATAATAAAGCATAGTTCATTTACTTAATCCTTCTTAAGGCAACTGGGCAGGGAAACCTTTCAGAGGTGTCCAGGGAGGAAAACTCAGAGATGTGAACACTGTGGACGCAGTGGCAGAATTTAGGGAGAAGGACGCTGCCAGAAAAATCTCTCACTTCTGATTCTATTCAAGGTTAGCTCAGCCATACACCAGCTGATTGACTGTTGGATCCTGGGACAACACCTATACCCATTCTCAATCACTGATGTGGCATGGCTTAATGAGTTGAAACGATTCAACTATAATGAGCACATGTATTATTTTAATATGAATCAATGCTTCCAAAGCCCCTGAAAATAATTTAATCTCTAGAATAAATCAAGCCCTTGCTACAAGTTCCTTCATAATATTAACACAGCCATTTTTTTTTATTCTTAGTATAAAACCCCGACATCATCCTCCAAACAGTTCCAATTATGGTGTATCGAAAACGGCCAGGCCAAAAGTAATTAAATCTTATTGTATATTGTTTTTTGAGCATTCCCAAAACTCCCAAGGAAAGACGAGGATGAGCCGAGCTCCCACGAGGATCAGATATTACTGATCCTGATGTGAGCTGTGTGTTTTTGGTAAAACCAGCAAGGGTGACTTTTAGACAAAGTTCTGCCTGACAGCATGCAGGGGGCCTGAGCCAGGCTGTGCCTTCACTGGTTGCCTTCGTGCCTTCATCCGTCAGACTGAACGGGGAATCAATGACTCTCTGCCTAGCAGGATTTTTTAAGGTTATCATGCCCGATCCTTCTTTTGATGGATGCTTCATGTTGATTACATTGACTGAGAGTTGGAAAGTTACCTTCTGCGGCCAGTTTGATGAGTGACCGTTTTCTGCCAGATAAAGAAGTTTCTACAAAAGAAGAAAAATGACTTTTCTAGCTCTGCTCTTGCTCTGTAGAAATGTAGCTAAGAGGCTTAAAGTGGAAGCACCAGAAACTTCAGGCCTCACCAAGGACGATGCCTATTTTTGACGGGGAATTCCTCTTGTGCTGTGCATATGTTTTGAAAACCACTGTTTCTTTTTCTAAGAAAGGATTTCTAAAACGCATTATTTGGAAGCTCTAAAGCAAAGCAAAGTCTATCAGACAACTAGGATGCAGTCTTAGAATAATGCTATGTGAGAATCAACCGATGAGAAGATGTAACTTAGGGTTTTAATCGATTTTACGATGAATTCCCATTTATCCAACATGCTTCCTAATTCTGGGATTTTCAAAAAAAATTCAGATATAAAAGAGATACCATAGAATGCTGCCTTTGGCAATGACTTTTTCTCCTTTCCATAAGTGTAACTACTTTCTCCACAGTGAGAAATATCTATAATAAAGGTGGTTTTAGAATTGTTAAGGCAAGCCACCGAGAAAAGCCAACATATTAACTACAGGTCAATGTCTGTTGGAGTTATTCTTCTTCTTGAGGTAGCATTGGCATACAGTGCAATGCAGAGATCTAGCATGTACAATTCACTGAGGTCTGGTAATATGCCTCACAGAATTATTGTTCCATCCAAAATCTATAGAACATTTCTATTATCCCCGAAATCGCTTTTGTGCCCTCAGCCAGTCAACCTCCACCTCCCACAAATAACCACTGTTCTGAATTCCATCATTATGGAATATTTTAAATCCCACCCATTTCTTGGGGGAGGGAGGGCAGAGTCTCACTCTTTTGCCCAGGTGGGAGTGCAGTGGTGCAATCATAGATCACCGCAGCCTTGAACTGCAGGGCTCAAGTGATCCTCCTACCTCAACTTCCCGAGTAGCTGAGACTACAGGTGTGTGTCACCATGCCCAACCTTACTTCAGCCTGTTCTTGAACTTCAGGTAAACGAAATCATGAAACCGTGTGTTCTTTTACATCTGGATTATTTTGCTCAACAAAACTGTTTTGGCATTTGTTCATACTGTTGGATCTGTATTAGTGGTTTTTTTACTGCTGAATAGTATTCCACTGTATGACTATTCTACAATTTATTTATTTTCCTGTCAATTGACATTGTTTTGTTTTTGTCTTTATTGTCATATTAACACTTACCACGCGACCTACCCTCTTAGCAAATTCTAAGTGTATGTTATAGTAACGTACGTAATAAGGCACTATTTACTGCAGTAGATCTCTAAAACATGTTCACCCTGTATAAACGAAACTTTATACCTGCTGAATAGAAGCTGCCCATTTCCACCTCCACTACCTCACCAACCCCTGGAACCACCAATCTGCTCTCTGCTTCTATTTAGATTCCACATTAAAGTGAGATCATGCAGTATTTGTTCTTCTATGGCTGGCTTATTTCACTTAGCACGGTGTCCCGAAGGCTCATCCATGTAGTCACAAATGACAGGATTTCCTTCTTTTCAAGGACATTGTTGTTGTTGTTGTTGTTGTTTTTCCAGAATTGATTATTATGAAAAAAGTTTGTGGGAGTGTATTTTGGTGCAACCATTTTTGAAAGCGATTTGATGGTTTCTTATAAAGTTATAGTGCACCTACCCTATGTATGACCCAGTAATTTTACTGCTTGGTATTTATCTAAAGGAATAAAAGTGTGTTCACCAAGAGACTTGTACAAGAATGCTTACAAGTGACTTTGTTCATACTTGGGAAAATCTATTAATGAAGCTGTCTAGACTTGGATATCCAGTTCTCAAGTGGAATTCTGCTCTCTGCCATTCATTCTCTTGAATATGTGACCAACAAAGTTTTGTGTTTTTGTTTTTTTTTTGAGTTGGAGTCTCACTCTGTCTCCCAGGCTGGAGTGCAGTGCCACTCCCGGCCACCGCAGCCTCGACCTGCTGGGCTCCGGCGGTCCTTCTGCCTCAGCCTTCCAAGTAGCTGGAACTACAGGTGTGCGCTACCACGCCCATCTAATTTTTTTTTATTTATTGTAGAGATGAGGTCTCGCCAAGTTGCCCAGGCAGGTCTCGAACCCGCGGGCTCAGGCAATCCACTCACCTCAGCCTCCCAAGGTGCAGGATTACAGGCTGAGCCACCAAGCCCGGCTTGTCAGTCTTTTTGTTTTTTTTATTTTAATGCTAGTCAGTTGTGTCTTAATTCCACAGGGTGGGGCAGGGGGAATATAACAAGCATGTATGACCTTTTTTTCCATCATAACCTGGAATTTAGTTTTTCAGATTTCCCTTGGCCCAGAAGGGATTCATTCAGGCCCAGGAGGCTTGGGGGGCTTAGAATTTTATTTTTAGTTTACATTGGTAACCACTGATATGCTTTCTAGCAATATGGTTTTACCTTTTGTAGAATTTTCTATAAATAGAATCACACAATATGTGGTTTTTTATCTCTGAATTCTTTTATTTAGCATAGGGATTAGTAAACTTTTTCTATGAAGATTAACATAGTAAATTTTTAGGCTATATGTTCTTTGTTGGGACTACCTACTCAACTCTGCTGTTTGTAGTGTGAAAGATGTTAGACAACAAATACTGAACGGGTGTAGTTCTTTTCCAATAAAACTGTAATTACAAAAATAGGCAGAGGGCTGGACTTGGTCCATAGGCTGAAGTGTGCCAACGCCTGACTTAGCATAATTCACTCCAGGTTCACTTCCATTGTTGTATGTAGTTCATTCTTTTCATTTTTTAATAGCTGAGTAGGTCTTCCACTGTATATGGATGATGTTTTGTAATTTGATTATCTATTCATCAATTGATGGACATTTGGGTTTTTTCTGGTTTTTGTCTTTTATGAATAAAATTGTTATGAACATTCATATACAAGTTGTGCAGACATGTGTTTTCATTTCTTTTAGGTAAGTCCCCACAAATAGAATTGCTGTGTCATATGATAAATGTATATTTAATATTACTACAAACTGACTAAACTGTTTTTAAAAGGAGTCCTACTATTTATCAGTGATGTATGAGAATTCTAGTTGTTCTAAGTTTTTGCCTTGCAGTGTGTACTGAAGTAAATATTCATTAATATTCAAATTTTAGTGGATATAAATGAATTAATGAAAATATGTCTAGTGTCATTAATATTTTAATGTTATATTTTTTTAATGACCGCTTATTCTCTTATGGTTTTATCATACGTTATTAAACCAATTTTCTATTCTTTTTTTTTTTTTTTTGAGTCAGGGTCTTACTCTGTCACCCAGGCTGGAGTGCTGTGGTGTGATTATAGCTCAACACAGCCTCAACTTCTGGGTTCAGACAATCCTCTCCCCTTAGCCTCCTGAGTAGCTGGGAATACAGGTGCATGCCACCGTGCCCGGATAATTTTTTTTTTGTAGAGATGAGGTCTTGTTGTGTTACCATGGCTAGTTACAAACTCCTGGGCTTAAGCAGTCTTCTTTACCTTGGCTTCTCAAAGTGCTAAGATTATAGGTATGAACCACCATACCTGGCTTGATTTCCTATTCTTTAATCTTAAGGTTGTTTATAAGGTTTTCCTACTGAAAACAATGTAGTCACCATCTTTGTAGATAGCATTGGATTCAGTATTAGACTTACGATGAGAGATCAGTGTGCCATTACTCTTTATTCTTTGCAGTTATTTAAGACCACACAGGCCTTACCAGTCAGTTGTGATAAGTATTGGGTTAAAATCTTTGAAATTTGAGGGGACTAATTTGATCCCGCTTTTGTACAGTTGGCTGCCTTAGCTCCATCTGGGTGTGTCAAGGTGAACCTACTGGTAGATCCTGGATTTTTCTCAAATAGGTTAGGTGTCTGTTGGACCCCTAGAGTCTTATGCTTTAAGTGTGTGGCTGAATTAATTTTTTGCCTGGAAAATTTCTAAGTAGATGTTTGAAATGTCAACCTCATTTTTTTTTTTTTTAAATCTCTGTCAAGTTTCATAAACTTTCACTTTAAGCTGTGTAACTTCCCAGTGAACTCTCTTGTACCTGAGTGAATTGATTTGCTATTTAGGTTCTTTGCCATAATAAGCTCATTAAATGCTGGGGCCTGCTACAAAAAGTGATTATTTCAGTTTTGAGTACTTTTTCTGAAGCTGTAGTCTGACAGAGCTAGATGTCAATTAAGATTATTTCTTGTTAGTGGAAATAAAGTCACGTTACCTACTTATAAGGAATCTCTTTGTTTTTTCTAAGGAAAAGGAGAGTATATTCAATTCACACAAAGTTTAATCCATTCATGAAGGGAAAAGGTAGAAGGATAGAGGTCATGAGGAGATCCCTGTTTTACCACACAGAGAGTTATGATCCAAGCTGTGGGTGTTTTTTTGCAGAGCTGTCTCTCAGAGGTACTATCAAGTTTCAGGTTCTACCACAGCATGAAGAATTGTCTTTGTTGAGCCTGAGAATCTCAAGCCACAGCTAATTCCTGTCTACAGAATCAAAGTCAGGAGCATGTTCTCTAAGTTGCAGTCAGTTTTATATACAGGGTAGGAAGGTATAATAGTGACCATTAATGGAAAAGTGCTTAAAGCCTTTTTCTCCCTTGTGAACATATTGGTTGTAAAAGCCTGGGTTTTCCCTTTCATAGTTAGGGCTAATATTGTCTGGCTCTAACTCTGTGCCAGGCACTGTTCTAAGCAATGAGTATTATGGTCTGAAGAAGTTTAGGGTAATGGTTTAGAACAGAGGCTTTTGACTAACTAGATTGCTGACTGGCCAAGTTAGTGACCAGTTTCTTCAGGGACTCCATTTCCTCATGTTTGGAATGGATTATGATAGCACATATGTCATAAGGCTGTAGTGATGATTGAATGGGTTAATAAATATAAACTGTGGGGCAACCCACTTGGATCCCCCCTCACTGTGAGGCGAGCTTTTCTGTCCTCTCAATAAATCCTGCTTTCTAAACAAAATAAATGAATAAAAGAAAAATAAACTGTGGAATAGGGTGCCAGACATGTAGTAAGTTGTTTAGGTGCATTGGCTATTATCATAATTTTAGCACTCATCCGAAGAAACTGATGAAATAACTATTGCAATTTTTCCTATCTTACAGATGAGTAAACTGAGGCACAGAAAGCAATTTTTCTAAGACCACAGGGCTAGGGGGTAGTAAAACTAGGCTTAGAATACAGACAGTCTGAGTCCAATCTGTGACTGTAACTGCTGTACTCTGCTGCCTTCCCATTTATTAAGACAGAAATGGCCATGCATATTAGATGGGATCTGCTGCAAAGCAAATAGGCCTGCAAGGAAGAGGTAAGTAGGAGGACTGAATCTAGCATGAATAGCTTGGACTTTACCACTGGTTCCTCCAGAGGAGTCGTACACCCATTGACTTGATACTGGTCAACAAAGTGGCTGAGAGTCCATCTTCCATTTGAAGTAGTCCTATTTCAGTAAATGACATCACCACCTGTTCCATTATGGAAGCCAGAATCCTGAGTCACCCTTGACTCTAGCTTCTCCCTCTTCTCCTATTATCCATTTATTTTTATTTTCTAAGTAGCTTGTAAATCCATCACCTTCTCCATCTCTACTGCCACCCCAGCCCAAGCCACTGCCATTTCTTATTAACCTGCACCTGCCATGTTTGCTCCATTCCACTCCATTCTTCCGACAGACAGAGGCAAAGTACAAATCTGGTTATCTTATGCCCTAGCTTTTGAATTCAAATCCAAGTCTGTCTGCCTCCAAAACCTGTTATCTTTTCCCATCTTTTTTCTATGAAGTTTGTAAAAGTTGACCTTGATTTGAAAGGTCAAAAAAGTAAGGTTCTTAGGTATCCAGTGGAATCTGGTTTTCTTTGACCTCGCTCATCAAATTCATGCCTCAGATAATTAGGCCCTAGAATCTGCTTCCATTACCAGACCTGTCAGCAGAATTCAGGTTTTCCATACAGACTTATAATACCTGATATTTTCTCTAGGCAAGGAAAAGTATACTGTAATAGTAAAATGAGATGCATGGTGGCCTTTTCTATTTTTTTTTCACAATTACCCTTATCAGTCTAGCTAGGATGTGTGTGTGTGTGTGTGTGTGTGTGTGTGTGTGTGTGTATACACATTTATTTTTTATTGTGATCAGTTTGCTTTTTGCATGGCAGAATTCTTGTCAAAGCAGATATTAACAGTTTAAATTCCAGATTTGCTAGAACTGAATGCATATCAGAAGAATTTTAAATTATCAACATCCTGTTAAAGGAGGATAGAGTATAAACCAAAGCAAATTTCCAAAGGTATTAAATTAGCAAACAGTCCACACTGAGTTGGAAGTTCCTCTGTCTCTTTTCCTCTTACCAGCTTTTAATCTGACCACTTCTCAGGCAGTGCAAGCAGGTTGTGAGGAAGCTCTGCCCAAGCTAAAATGAAGAGAAAATGAGCATTAAAAAACAATCCATTCAGAATCTTATCCTCGGGATGAAAGTGAGCAGATCAGCAACCCCAGGATGTAGTCAATAATACTGACTTTCAGAATAGAGCAACAGACCACTTTTCCCCCAAATATGCACTGTGGATTGCAATTTAGCACCTCGGGTTTTATTTCTCTATATCTCTATGGAAGAACAATTATTTTGTTCTAAAGCGAGGCCCACTGGAGCTGCTGGCATCTTGATGTTTGTATGGAAAAACTCTTCGAAGTGTAGCCATATGACCATGCTGATAGCATGTGCCCTGACAGTGTTTTATCTTAAAACAAATTGCAGCAAACTTGTGGGGAGCTCAGATAAGAAGTAGAAGGAAGAGATTTGTGTCATGAAATCCAGGGAGTTTGGGCAGAGCTTAAGGTGAAAGAGATGAGAGGAAAATATCTGTAGATTTTTTTGTTTGTCTTGCTGTGGGTATGAGTTTGTACCTGATAACTAGAGAGATAAAATATGTAAAACCCTGAAAATGGGGAAAATTTGTGTTTTCTAATGAATCTTCTCTGAGAAACATTCTGAGGTTCTTCTGTTTAAAGCCATTGTAAGACATACCCTATGAGTATAGCTGAGTAATCCCTGTGTCTTAATCCCCACTAAAACCACAGCTTCTGGGGAACAGCGAGACTCAAGTCTGGCATCCAAGGTTCATCAGGCCCCAGGTGGATCAGACCTACTGTAGGGGGGAAAAGGTGTGATACCTTTCTTCATCTATTATAAGTGTCACTACTGAAACTCCTATAACAAAAGGCAGGTTAATAAGAGAAAAACATAACACATTTATTTAATCAAAGTTTTACATGACATAGGAGACTTCAGAGATGAAGACCTCTGGGAAAAACTGTCTATATCTTATGCTTAGGTTTTATGAAATATGGACAGCCATGTAGAAGTGATTGGACAAAGGGTATGGCCTAATCATAATAGAGGGGGAAACCCAGCAAGGTCTATCTGTTCACATTCTTCTTGGCCTCTTGGTATAGCATTCCCTCATCCCAGGTATGGAGCAAGACCCCTCTAGAATGAGAATTTTTCAGGAAGAAGGGAGAGAGTAATCTCTCTAGACTTTTATGATTTGCCTTGGGGGAGAGGGGTTCTAGTTTGTATGACCCACCTTGGGGAAGAAGAATTCCAGCTTTTATGATTCAGTTCAGGAGAGAATGAGGGACAGGAGATAGGCAGATAGCAGAAGACCAGAGAGATTTGCTTCTGAGACTTTCCGATATCCTTTAGCTCAAATTACTCAGTATACCGAAGTGCCATACTTTGGGGTATTGTTTTCTGAGCACCAACGCTACCCTCTGTCTACTTGCTGAGAGATCTGTCCCTCAGACAGAAAAGAGTAGATGTTACTCTTCAAGACTGGAAGGACACACAGTTGCAAAAGTTATGCAGTAATAGTGGGGCAGATCCCCCTCTATGCAGAAGTACCACTCTGGTCCTTCTTTAGGCACTCAATTACCTCCTAACTCAAGATGACACCCATTTCTCCTTGGAGAAAAAGCATCTAAAACAAGTCAAGTCCTGGCCACCTTCCTGTACTCAAAGAGCTTTCCTAGAGGACTGGGCCAGTGATTAGGAGAGAATATGAATCTCTTGTGTTCCATCAGGGTGTCTGCTTAGGCAGTTTTCTGTGATTCCTTATCTTTGCAATGCTGGTCGATCCTCCCAGAATCTTATCTCTACCTTTCTCCCTCCGGTTCCTCTCAATGTAGTCATTCATGTAGAACCTTCTACATGTCCTCAAAACTCAGAAAAAAATGTCTTCAAATCTGAAGAAACTCCCTGGACTTAAGGCAGAGTTGTTATTCCCTCTCTAGTGTCATAACAGTTTGTCCAGTTCTGTTGTGATACTTAGAGGAAAATAAATCCCCATGCAGTGGGACCTCTTGTGTGTTTCACAAGGCTGGAGAAGAGACATGTTTCCCCAGTCTCATTCATCCAGGTACCTGTGTCTGGTAAGTAATAATACTAGGGCATGTACTGCTCCAACTGCTCTGTAGATATTTCTCCTTCGTTGCAATCCCATGAGAAAGATATTACTGTTGTTCCAGTTTTACAGATGAGGACATTGAGCGTCAGACATTATGTAACTTGTCCAAAGTCACATTGCTTTGGATGAGGCCAAACCAGGATTAATGCCCTGGCTGACATCTGACCCAGAGCCCTCACACTTAAAAACCTGTGACTTGTACCTCTAAGGATGCTGGGCAGGCAGAACAAAGCAGAGGCTAGTGCCATCCTGAGCGAGTGTGCTGTGCAGCATCACGCTATTCCTCCTGCTCTGAATGACTAATTGCGCTTGAGGGTTGTCAGGTGAAGCCCTGAAGCACAGTCCAGAGCTCTGCAGAGGCCCTCACTGGTAATCTGATGCAATCACATTCCTAGGGTGGCAGTGAGTTCTGCTGTTGCTGGAGAGGGGCCGAGAAAGAAGTTTCGCGTATTGTTTTTTGATCAGCAGGTTTGGAAACTTTGAGTGCTTGGCTCGCAGGATGGTGGAAACACTCCAGCATTTCCTGTGGCCTCCAGTCTGGGTTCTGTGATAGGGGATGGGACCTGAGCTTTGCCTTCTTTGCTGGGGAATGTCTGCACACATCACTGAGTGACAGGGCTTGCTGGGAGGAGGGGAGCAGCCACTGGCATTACAACAGCTGAAAAGGAATTTGAAAAGCAAATATCCAAAAAACCAGAACAAGGGAGGAAGTGTGTGCATTCGTTTGCAAAATGATGAACTTTCCAGTTGAAATGCTGATTCCCAAAGTGCAAGAGAGCTTGGAGTGAAGGGAAGAGAACTGGCAGCTCAGCTCGCGTCTCATCCTGTTTTTGACAGAATTTTTCCAGGAGGAAAAGGAATCTGGAATAAGGCCTGCTCTCACCTCTGAGCTGCTCCTTTTCTATTTCTGTCCACTGGGGACAAGTGCATAGCTGCTGCTTAAAGAAATGCCTGCAGGCTTTCTGTATGAGGAATTCTAGAATTGAAAAAATGCATCACTGGCTTGAATAATCCTTCACATTTGTGTTTTAATCTCTGAATTTGTTTTTAAGGAAAGAGTGATTCATTCATTCATTCACTTGTCTGAAAAATATTGAGCTGCTCTTTGCCATGCCATCTGATCAGGACTGGAGCAACAGGGATGAGAAAGACATGAGTCTTACCCTTGGGGAACTCCTATAAACTCGTGGGATAAGGTGTGGAAAAAGAGCTCCAGTAGGCCTTTGTAAGCACCTAGGAAGACAAATTTGGGGCAGTTACTTCTAGCTAGGAGGCTTTGGGACCAAGGAAATCACTCAGAGGAGCTGGCACATGAAACCAGCTTTGGGGTCTAGGTGGGAATTATTGAAGCAGACTCAAGGGAGAGGAAGGACATTCAAGGTAGAGGCAGCATTGTGAACAAAGATAGGGTACAAGAACCTTGGCCTGCTCAGGAAATGGCAATACATTTGAGGAGGAAAGAGATAGCAAACATTTGCCTCAAGTTCTCTCACCCTTCACTCTGTCACCCAAGCATGGCTGGAGAATGATCATGGTTCAGTCTAGGAGGTTGCCTTCCATTTGCAGGGACTGCAAATGCACTGTTTATGATCTTATGGGAAAACCGATTGTCCTCATGTGATCTTCAGAGCCATTGTATGTAAATGGAGGATGGGGAGCAGGGGTGTGGTTGGTGGGGGAGGGATGCACTGGTGGCCCTTGGAGGCTGGCTGGAGGCAGGAGGTGAAAGGCTTATGTCCTATAGGTCCCAAGTCACTATCCACAGGTTTAAAGCAGGAAGTGAGATCATCAAATGATCACAAGTGTGAGTATTCGATTTCTTTTACTGTTTATCTTCTGCTAGTTTGTGCAATAGAAGCTGCAGTTAATATAATTTTTACTGTTCTCTGTGAGTTGGAAAGAGTTACTCAAAAGAATTGGGCTACTTTCCTGGAGACAATCCCATAGATGCAGGTGATGATAATTCAATATGGGACTAAAGGAAAGTTTTCTCTGCTACTTTCCACTACATTTCTGGCCAAGACCGTTCTGTTTTGCCTGAGAAGCTGAGGAGGCAAACAGTCTCAAACCATTATTTCCCAAAGTATGTCCCGTGAGAAATCAGTTCCACAAGATGATCTGTTGGAAAAAACAAACAAACAAACGTACAAAAAGAACTCCCAAACCCTTTTTTTCTGGACAGATACATTTGGGAAATACAGTAAATTGCTTATGGAGATTTCACAGTACACGCGTGTTGCATTAAAGACCCTGAGAAGTCCTGTAGTAAAGGAACCTGTTTTTCTTTCTCTTTCTTTCCTTCTTCCTTTCTTCCTCCCCTCCCCCTTCTCCCTCCCTCTCTCCCTTTTCTCCTTCCTCCCTTCTTTCCTTCCTTCCTTTCTTTCTTTTCTTTCAGAATGGCATAATAATTACAAACATGGGCTATCGAATCTGACAGATGTGGACTGCATCCTGGCTGGGCTCCATATAGGGATATAAGACTTTGAGCAAGATTCTCAGTGTCTCCACAACTCAGTTTCTTTGTCTGTACAATAGGCTAGTATAATATCTATTTCATAAAGTTGTCATGAAAAGTATATAGTACACAAACTGGTTAGTTATTCAGAGATATTATTTCATTCAGTGTTTTACAAGAGACTTGACTCATTTTTTGGGTTGCATTTATTAATATCTCACAGAAGTATTGTTGTCTGGGAAATGCTAGAATGAAACTAATTCCTGAAATCCTTGCATGACAGTAGTCCTGGAGAGGAAAGGCAGTCCCTAGGTGCTGAGGACTACTTCGCAGATGTAGACTTGCAGGTATACGAGCTCTAGAATTGCGGAACAAAGGCTCATTCACACTTGGCTGCAAGATTAGATTGTGCAACTTCAGCATATGTTTGTGTGCCAGTCATCTAATGACAAGATTAGAACTCAGGACAGTACACTTAAATGGTCGGGTTGATGTATTAGAAGTTTTTAGTTACAAGTGGCAGAAACTGAACTCAAACTCATTTCACATAATGGGGAGTTTATTAGTTCACATATCTAGTAAGAATATTTGAGTAGTCAGAGAACTGAAGTAAAAATGTTAGGAACCAGAAACTCAACATAGTTAGGCCTCCTGTCCTCTCTTCCTCTTTAATGCCCCTCCTCCCGGCTTGTCTTTGTTTCTCCTCACCTCATTGCCTCCTTTTGCGGGCAGCCCTTCTGCTTATGGAGGGAACATGACTGCAGATAGCTTCCAGAACTCTTTTCTTCCAAGTCTTATGGATCAGTCCCCAGAAATTGCTTTGCTTGGATCATGTGTCTGCCCCTTAGACCAATCACTATTGTCAGGGAGATGGGTGCTGTCATTGATCAAGCCTGGCCACATGACTGTTCTTGGCCAGTAGCCAGAGAGGCAGGGCCTGTTACCCAAAAAAGAGAGATGGAAAGCTGGATGGATGGACAGAAAGGAGCTACAAGAGTTATCTTGGGGCTGTGTGTGAGGGAAGAGTGCTGGAATAAAAAGTTATAAAGTTGCCCTCAAGTGGTATCTAGGTGTTCATATTTTCACACTGAATTCCCTTTTCTCTTGGTTTTTACCAACTTTAAAAAAAGAATGTGTATTTGTTCATTGGATCCTTGCTTTATATCTCATCTCCCTTTTTTGCAGCTGTTGTGTTTGTGACTGTTAATGCTCACTTAGTAAAATTGGCCTATATAATAAATTTTTTTTAAAAGCAAGATTAGAATGAGTCACCTGAGTGTCCTGGTTCTAAACAAGGAGAGAATTCGCTCCCCAGAGGACATTTGGCAATGTCCAAAGATATATTGATAAGTTATGACTGGGAAGATGCTACTGGCATCTAGTGGGTGGAGGCCAGGGATGCTGCTAACACCTCCAGTGCTCAGGATGCCTCCCCCCATAACAAAGAATGGTCTGGTCCAAAATGTCAATAATGTTGTGGTAAATTAACCCTGCATTAGTGGTTTTTTTAGGAGAACAGAAATTCTAATGACCAAATTTATGACTCTAAATGTTGGGAATTAAAACTAATTTTATTTACTTTTATAGGGCTCTTGCTTGTATTTTTTTTTCCTTGATGGATATTATTTTATATACATTCTCACCAATCATTCCTTTTTTTCTTGCCAATATCATGGGCAAAAAAAGGTATATTCTATTGTCTTAATTACTAATATAGGTGACTTTTTTTTTTTAATTTAAGAAAGCAGGATTTATTGAGAGGACAGAAAAGCTCCCACAGCGGGAGGGGACCCGAGGAAGTCACCCATAGGTCACCTTTTTGAGTATTTGTTGATCATACCTTTCCTCCTGTGTAGATTGCTTTGTTCATTTCCTTTAGATTGCACAATTTGTTATTTCTTATAAATTTATAAGAGATCCTTATTAAGGATATTTATGCCAGGTTAGACCACATTTTTGCTGTTTATTATTATTTGTCTAAATGTTTACAGTGGTTTTTGGAATGCAGAGGCTTTAAGCATCTTTGTATCAAGTTATCCGTCTCTTCTTTATGCTGTCTTTAGGGTTGTGTTAGTTGGTAGGGTTGCTGTAACAAAGCACCACAGACCAAGGGGCTTAAGAAACAGACGTCTATTTTTTCACAGTTCTGGAGGCTGGAAGTCCAAGATCAAGATGCCTTGGTTGCTTCCCTCTGATGGTTTATAAATGACCATCTTCTAGTGTCATCACATGTTCTTTCCTCTATATTCTCTGTGTGCAAATTTTCTCCTCTTATAAGGATACCAGTCATATGGGATTAGGCCTTATTTTAACTGAATCACCTCTTTAAAGGCTCTACCTCACATTCTGAGGTACTGGGACTTAGGACTTCCACATATGAATTTTTGGGGGACATAATGCAGCCTAGAACAGTTGTCATTCTAGGGAGGCCTCCTCACCCGGAGAATATATACATATTTGGGGAAAGTTATTTAAACTGCCTAAGATTTAGTACATTTATTGATTTACTGCCGATAATAACACCTTTCACTCAGGGCTATGGAGAAGAGTAAGTGAAGGAATGTGTGTGCCCAGAGCCCAGCCCAGTGCCTGCTCTCAGCTCTTTACCACCATCCCTTCTGGCAACTATCCCATAGCTTCATAATGACAATTCAAGACACTGTGAAAATAAAAACTTTTCTCTGCAGGCTTCTATAATATGGCAAGCCAACAGGAGCTAACAGCATCTTTTCCTACCTGGCAAGTAAATGGACTTAGTTATCACTGAGATCAGCATACATGGCTTTTGTCAATGGCGAATACATAGAATGAAATATTCAGTATCCATATTTTATTCCGTTCCCTCTTTCTTTACTTTATTTAGAATGCTTGTGTGTTCTGTTATGAATGCACAGTGTTTCCTCATTCCTGAAGCTGTAAAGCTTCCATGGGCTCTCTGCTGTCCTCAGAATGGTCAGCAGTCCCTGATAGAGACAGAATCTGAAAAAGCACCCTACCACATATTGATCCATCCAGATGCCCCAGTCTAGGGCTGGTGGGGGTGGGGACACATGCTCATTACTACTGTTCCCAGGGTCTTCCCTGGCAGGCATTACTGATCTATGTGACTTGTCCAGAGGATTATCTGTTTCTCCCTGAAACATATTTAAGAAGGGAAATATAGACTGGGTTCAGCAAACTTGGATAATCACAACATCCTGAATAACACTGAGCTCAGAGTGCCTGTGCCTAACTGTGTTCTTGGACCTAGATAGTAAAGGACTTGAGGCATAGTCAGTGTGTTTGGGGTAAGAAGGATGGCAGCACAAAGAAGAGAAGAGTGAAAGTTTTATCCAAGCCTGTTTCAGTGGGCCTTCCTGAGGTGCAGTGTACCATGCAGGGTGCTGTCCTCAAAAATGAAAACTGGAGAGCTCAAGGATGACTGAGTAGGGCAGAGAGAGTGAATGAAAGGCTGCTTCCATGGATGCTCTTCCTGAGCTCTTTCCTTTCCTAGCTAACTTGATGCAAGGGGAAAATGTCATCTGTTTCTTTTTCTATCAAGAACAACTCAACATTTGAGCTGGGTCTAGCAGCTCCCTCTCTACTCTCCCATAATCATTATAAGCCCATTATCTATCACCAGTAGATACATGACCTTAAGTGGGGCAGAGGACAGCTTTCCTGGGGAGGAAAGACGGGGCCGAGGAGTTGAAGCGAATCGTTTCTCCAGCTGTTTGGTGTTTCTCTCCCATTGATCTGCCCTGGCCTCCACTGGCCCATCTGTCTGGCTCTTTGAGTGCCGTGGGGGAAGGGGCACACATTTCACCATGGTAAGTGCGTTAGTTTTCCCAACATACAGCTTCTGCAGGAACAGCTTGACAGACTTGGCTATTTTTTTTTTCCTCTGTAGTGTTTGCTGTGCAACGGAAAGACTAGAAACAAGATAAAAGGGGTTAAAGCCATTTGGAGGAACTGAAAACTAAAACTATATAGGAAATTAAGAAAAACAAAAAAATGATCAGGTATTTGGGAACTTTCTGAAACCCAGGAACTAATCAAGCTGCCTGGAAAAAAAATGTAAAAATATAACAGATCTTTGAGAGACTACAGCAAGTTGAGCTTGAAACACAAACAGAAGCATGTAGCACTTGAGGCACAGAACAATGTGTAGAGATAGACTTCTAAGTGGGAGTCAAGTGTGATTTCTCTTCATTATTTTTGAATTGAGACCCAAAGACAAGGAGACATTCAGCAGAAGAACAGACTTGCTACAGTCACATGTACCTGTTATACAGACTTCAGTAACTAACCTAGAGTAAGAAGCGACTCTTCTTTCTCATTTCATTTGCACTATAAGCAAATCATTTCTTTTGATTTTATAGATTTAGGGACCACAGTACCCCCTAAACTAAACTTTGTTACCTGGATATAGTGCATAGTGGTCAAGTCTGGGCCTTCAGTATAGCCATCACTTGAATAGCGTGCATTAGAGTCATTTTCCATCCTTTACCCCCTTCCCACCCTCCCATCTTTTGGAGTCTCCAGTGTCTATTATTCTACTCTGCATGTCCAAATGTACCCATTTAATCAAGCCATTCAGCATGCATATTGAGGCAATAGAATCTTAATATTAAACATGAAATAAGTGAAGCCATCAAGCAGGCAAGCAGGAACAGTTTAGAATTCTTCACCCATTCCCTAGCTGCCTCCAGGGATTGACTGGTGACCTCAGAAGGCATGCTGGTTAGAATGTCTAGCCAAGCTGGGCTCGGTGGCTCAGCCTGTAATCCCACGACTTGGGAGGCTGAGGTGAGTGGATTGCCTGAGCCCATGGGTTCGAGACCTGTCTGGGCAACTTGGCGAGACCTCATCTCTACAATAAATCAAAAACTAGCCGGGCGTGGTAGCACACGCCTATAGTTCCAGCTACTTGAAAGGCTGAGGCGGAAGGATCGCTGGAGCCCAGCATGTTGAGGCTGCGGTGGCCGGGAGCGGCCACTGTACTCCAGTCTGGGCGACGGAGTGAGACTCCAACTCAAAAAAAAAAAGAATGTCTAGTCAGCTGCATAGACCTCCCTTTTGTTCTCTCTTTGGTGGTTCTTAAATTTCAGTTTGTATAAGAATTATTATACTTGGCTGTCTACACAGATTCATGTAGCTTATATTTACTGGGCAATTTAAGTAATAGTGGGTTATCGACTTTGGTAATTTTGATAACACTAGACTCAGTTTTATTGCTGGTGGCTCTAATGAGATGTTACTTGTGGAGGGCACGCAATCATCCAACAACCACGTATTAACATGCCTACTGTGGCCGCTGTGGGTCTATTGCTGTGAAGGAGTTGTGGACCTTGCCCTTAGAGTGCTCCAGGTGTAGTGAGGGGAAATTGACAGTCAGAGTCAAGTGCCATGAGTGCTGTGTTGGGGGAAGCAAATGACACCAGGAGATTAAGTTTGTTGTTGGAAATTTTCAAATGTATTTTCATCTATGTTATGCCTGACCAAGAGATGAGCCTGTGTGTTGATGTTTCCTGGAGAGCCTGATGAGACCATGTTCTTTGTGTCAAATTCAAGAATGGGTTGCTCTGATGACTAGTAATCTGCCTAGAGGATTTGCTAACTCAACACCTCTCAACCAAGGACATTTTTAATTGCTGAAACTATAGTGGCTTTTGACCTCCAGAGGGTAGAGGCCAGGGTTGCTGGCAGCCATAGTGCAATGCACAGGACAACCCCACAGCAAAGAAGGATGGCCCCAACTGCTGGTTGTGCCAGGAAGGAGAAAGCCAGACCAGAACCTTTCTCTCCTACATTTCATCAGAAGTATCAGGACTATGAATGGGAGCCTTAAGAGCTAACCATTTCCTCATGGAAATGTAAACTCCAGAGGATACAATGTGGATTGGATTATCCATTCTGCAATTGTGCACTTGACTGCACTCCAGGGGACTTAATATTCGCTCCCTCCTTCTTCCCTTGTGGTTTGTTAATGCGAGGGAAAACTGATGAGGTCTAACTGGGCCTAGCTGAGTGAACTCCCAAGGGGAAGTCCCTTTGTTTCTTTGCTTTCTCAATGGTTGCTTTGTATATCACTCCCCTCTTATTCTCCACAGAGCCAAGTTATTGTATTCTTACCTGTTCAACAGGTTTTCCCTGAACAGTCTTTGAGAAATAAATGCCAGTTAAAGGGGTAGAAGAATAAGCCTGGCTTTTGATTCCTAGAAGGTTAGATGACCTTTTGTGGTATAATTCTAGACTGTTTTATGTAGAGGTGGGAGTAGGGTGTTTAAAATGCATTTTTATTTTTATTATCCATTTTCTGGACCTCCAAGATTGTGTATTCTTTGTTTTGAATAGCGTTACCTAATAGTCACACAGTCTGTATTCACATTAGAGGCCACTTTCTTAATTCTTTTTTTTTTTAGAAAGCAGGATTTATTGAGAGGACAGAAAAGCTTCCGGAGACCCGAAGAGGTTGCCCTACTTTCTTTTTTTTTTTTTTTTATTATTATTATTATTATTATTATTATTTTTTTTTTTTTTTTTTGAGTTGGAGTCTCACTCTGTCGCCCAGACTGGAGTGCAGTGGCCGCTCCCGGCCGCCGCAGCCTCGACCTGCTGGGCTCCGGCGATCCTTCCACCTCAGCCTTCCAAGTAGCTGGAACTACAGGCGCACGCTACCACGCCCGGCTGATTTTTTGATTTATTGTAGAGATGAGGTCTCGCTTGCCCAGACGGGTCTCGAACCCGCGGGCTCAGGCAATCCACTCACCTCAGCCTC
>CAUYQG010290025.1:0-38976 GCA_963574415.1 Tarsius wallacei
CCTCCCTCCCCACCTTCCCTCCCTCCCCACCTTCCCTCCCTCTCTCCCCTCTGTTCCCTCTATCTCCCTTCTCTATCCCTCCCTTCTCTCTTCCTCCCTTTCTTTTTCTCCTTCCCTTCTCTCCTCTCCCTGCCCCTGTAGTTTCTCAAGGAGTTGTGCAGCCCATCACCTGATTGGGCTGACACCTTCTGGCTGTAGACTTACCCCATACCCTTGAGTCTCCCCCAGGAGGCTTTATTTCTGAGTCTCTCTGACTCACATTTGGTCCCAGTGCCCTTCCTGGTCCCCAGCCCTGCCAGAGTCTGGGGAGAGTTACCCTGATGTCCTCATTGTCCGGCGCTCCTGCCTGGGCAGCAGGCCCCACTTTTTTTCTCGGGTGATGCCGCTTTTGCACAGGTGCGTTCTGCAGGTCTGCTCCTTCCAGCCCCTCTGCCTGTGACTCTTCTAGGTGGTGTACTTCACGGCCACGTTCCCGTATGTCGTGCTCGTAATCCTCCTCATCCGAGGGGTCACCCTGCCCGGAGCTGGAGCTGGGATCTGGTACTTCATCACACCCAAGTGGGAGAAGCTCACGGATGCCACGGTGGGCTTATGATTTTATTGATAGTGGGCCCATGGGGGAGCGGACCTCTGGGATGGGTCTCGCTCTCGGGTGCTTGGGTAGAAGGATTGGACTTCTTCTCCGGAGGAGTCTCAGTGCGTGCTTTTACAAGGGCCTGGTAATCTTGGTACATCATGCACTCAGGAAATAGCTAATGAGACACAGGCTGCTGTGGGTTTTCAGATTCCTGGAATAGTTGTCCTACATCTGGGGTTGCAGCAGAGGCTGAAAATGAAGAATGAAATCCCCTTAATAGCTTTGGGCCACCTCACACCACTTATCTGTTACTAATTATAGTGTGTTGGAAGCGGAGTGTGGCTGGTTGGAAAATAACAGCACTTAGTAAACCACGGGCGATTCTATTTTAAAGGGCTCAGACACACCTGAATACTTCCTGTACACCCACACAGGGCCAGCACACACTGGAGCTTTCTCTTTGCATATATATATACAGGCACATCTCACTCTGAAATTCCCAGTCCAAAGCACTCCAAATGAAGGGGGTGATTGTTGAACGAGAACTCAATTTTCTCACTTAAGAAAACAAAACAAAGCTCTGCTTTCCCAGAAGTATGTTAGAAACACATGACTGGAATTGAGCTTGATTGCACATAATGAAAAATCTCCACTGAATGTGGGATGTGGCATAAAGGTCTACCCTGCGGTGACACAGAGGTTGCTTTATTAAGATTAGGAGCTACAGGATTTCAGATGGTTTTTTTTTTTTTGAGTAGGAGTCTCACTCTGTTACCCAGGCTGGAGTGCAATGGCACGATCATGGCTCACTGCAGCTTCAACCTCCTGGGCTCAGGCAATCTTTCCACTTCAGCCTCCTGAATATCTGGGATTACAGACACGTGCCATTATGCTCAACTGATTTTAAAATTTTTCGTAGAGATTGCAGGGTTGCTATGTTGCCCAGGTTGTACTCAAACTCCAGGGCTCAAGCAGTCCTCCCACCTCTGCCTCTCAAAATGCTGAGATTACAGGTGTGAGCCAAAGCATATAGTCTAGAATTTCTGTAGGAATGTCAGTTAAAAAGAGTTTTTATTTTGTATCCGTGCATATACTTTGCTGTTGTAAATTATTTTCTGAGAGTGTATTGACCCCAAAAAAGGGCTCTCCACTCCCATTTGGCTTTACATGAGAGAAAACATACTCATAAAATGTACATAGAGCTTACTGAGTTTCTCACCTTTGATTGGAGGGAGTTAAAATCCCCCAGATAATTTACTGCCTTTTCAACTTCCAGCGCAAGGGAGCTATGTTCCTCGTTGATGTTGATGTCCAAAGGCATCTTATCGCTGATGCCATGCCTCTGGGAAGATGATGTGGCATTGGTGTGTGAGACTCCCCTCCCGTGGGGCCAGTCTCTTTCCGTGACGTCGAATCTCCTCTCCTTTTGCCTCCCAGGTGTGGAAAGATGCTGCCACTCAGATTTTCTTCTCTTTATCTGCTGCATGGGGAGGCCTGATCACTCTGTCTTCTTACAACAAATTCCACAACAACTGCTACAGGTGAGCGAAGGCCCTTCCAAGGTTTGGAGGGAGTTGGTGAGCAGAAATAGGATCTGGAGATGGAGCAATGGCCTGAGTTATTGGACACCTGAGGCCACATCCTCACACTTCACCCTTGGTAGAACTAGAGATTTACCTCTGGCCTGGGAGAAACCACCTGCTAAGGCCTAGCCACTGTCTCCTGAAGACTTGGACTCAGACTTATGAGCAGTGATACCCCCCAAAAATCCAGAATTATTTTTTGGGGGGTGAGCCCCTTGTATGTAGTATAGGCTTCCTCTTCTAGGCAAGTGTTCTAGGAACCCATTGGCTTCAGTGTTCCAGCTAGCGTTGTTGTGAAAGGCTGCATTTGGCTTCAGTGAATTTTTTTTTGGAGATTCTTTCAGTGTGTTCACCCATTTCATGATGGGTGATTTACACACCCCGCTGAGTGTTCAGCAGTGTTTGTCCAAAAACAGCACGACCTCCACGCCCCACCCTCCCTATTCATTCTCTCTTACCCTAAGTGACTTTTTTTGTTTCCCTGGATGAAAAAAATCCTCAAAGGGAAATGTTCTGCCTGTGGAAGAGGTGAAACCAAAAACAGCAGAAGTACTAAGGCATCAACATCGACAAGTTAAAAAACTGTTTTGACCAGTGGGAAAATCTTCTTGATAGGTGTATTGCATCAAACAGAGAGTACATTGAAGGTGGCTGAAGTTTAAACTTGTAAGAATAAATATACAATTTTTTAAATAAAAAAATTCCAGTTCTTTTGAGGTCCCTCCCCATTCACTCCTGGCACTGAAGCATGAGGGGGGTTCAGTGGCTCGTCATAGGATGTAAGTGAGTTTCTCTGAAGGTTGCTGTGTAGCCAGTTGTGTCCTGATAGTTATTTGCGAACTACCCAGTCCATGGATACAATTGTGTGACAGTTACTTGTAAAGTGTGGTCATTCAGTCACTTGACAAATATTTTTCTAGAGATCCCGTAAGAAAAGAAATACAGTAAAAAAGAGCACATTGGAGTCAGACAGACTTGCATTTGATTCTGACTTTAACATGCACTAAAACTCCAAGGTGTAGGCAAGATACTCCTCTTCTGTTTTCTTGTTTAGAAAATGCAGATTATAATATTTTGTGGGGGGCTTAGAGATGTTGTATGCAAAGGTCTCAGAGTATTTCACACATAGTAGATACTCAACAAATGGTAGCTGTCCTCATCATGATTACTTTAAAAGTAACTTTTGAGATATTTTGTGAACCAAGAGAGAGACAGAACGATTCAAAACATGTCCCTGTCCTTAAACAGCTTATGGTCTAGCTGAAGAGGTACAAGGTCACTGGTGTGGTTTTTAGGTTCAGATAGTTAAGCTCACAAAACACGATAGGCTTACTGAATACGAAATCAAGTTTACTTGATTTTAAGAACACATATGGAAGAGGACATATAGCTTCAGGCTTGGCAACTTGAGTCATCAGGTCCCCAGACTCAGCTTCTGATCTCCCAAGCACTTCATACCTCTCATTTGGGAGTACAAGATGATGATGAGAGCTGGTCACATGAGAACAAGGAATGCCACTGGGCTTAAATACCTCTGATCACCTGGCCCTTGGAGGGATGCAGCCCAGCTCCCGTTTTTAGGGCTGCTGCAGCTCAGACATACTAGCTCATGCACAAAGCAATCCTAGCAACCAGGTATGGAGAGCGCAGGGCTGTAGCTTGGACCAATCATGAGTCTATAATAGCCACCACAAGAATCCATTCATTGACTTGCTACTGCAAGAACTGTGACTAAGGGTCAAACATTTCCCAAGCACCTCTGAAACTAGAGGAAAAGATCGTGGTTAAGTGGTGGCCTGGGAGGCCTGGGATGGCCTCATAGAAGGTGATCAGGACTGGGCTGGATTGTAGCAGGTGCAGGGGAGGAGACACCCAGCAGTGGGCATAAGTAGGACTGAGCAGGACTGGATGTGACAGGCATGTGTAGAGGAAGGAGGCAAATGGGGTTGTAGCAGGTGTATGCAACATACCTACTGGGGCCTGAGAGTTAGTAGAGGCCAGATTGAAGAGCCTCTGTGTTAGTCAGCCAGAGTTGCCCTAACAAATACCACAGACTGGGAGGCTTGAACATCAGGAATTTATTGTCTCACAGTTCTGGAGGCTGAAATCCAAGATCAAGGAGTTGGCAGGATTGGTTTCTTCTGAGGCCTCTCTCCTTGGCTTGCAGATGGACACCTTCCCACTGTGCCCTCACATGGTCTTCCTTCTGTGTGGGGCTATGCCCTAAGCTCCTCTTCTTATAAAGATGCCAGCCATATTAGGTGAACACCACTGTAATGACCTCACCTAATGTAATTTCTTCCTTAAAGACCCTATCTCCAAATACAGTCACATTCTGAAATACTGGGGATTAGGACTTCAACGTATGAATTTGGTGAGATGCCAGGGGACATGATTCACCCTATAATAGCCTTGAATGGCAGACTAAGGTGTTTGAACTTTTCTGTTCACAACTGCTCATTCACTGTTGATCCAAATCAGTCTGAACATGGTCAAGGGTGAAGCGTTGCCATGTTGTTTATTAGAAACGAGGCTGTGGTGTGGCAGAAAGAACCGGCTGAGAGAAAGTCTAGATTCAAATCCTGGCCCATTATTATCAGTCTATGACCTTCCCCTGGGACTCTGTTTCAGACACAGTGAGTGGTTTGCTGTACACTTGCTCTGTGCCAGGTTGTGCATGGTGTTATCTCATTCCGTCCTTATAACAACTTGTGAGAGAGGTAGGGCCATTGTCACCATTTTAAGTTAGTGAAAAGGAAGTCACTTGCTCGAGGTCATGACCCTAACAGGTGGAAAAACCAAGAATTTCAGTGTAGCTCTTGGGCTCCATCTAGCGATGACCTCACATTTGAACATAGTATGACTCAAGGCAGACTGGGAAACCTATTGCCAGCAGAGGACTCTGGGATGAAGGAGATGCTGGGCTCTCTTTCTTTCCCTTCCACCTTGGCCTCCTTAGCTTTGTGTGTCCCCACCCCAGGCCACCTTATACCTTGGTGGCATTGTACTATCCCACTGCCTTCTGTTCCCTCATACATGGTTCCTGTCCTGAAGCCCTCCAAGGCCTCATTTCCTCAATTTCTGCTCTGATGGACAGATTTGCCCCTGCCTCTGGAATAATGTCTTAGTTTGTGCAGGTTGCTATAGCAAAATGTCTTACACTGGGTAACTTATTTTCCTTTCTTTGCATATTTTTTGCTTTCATTATTATTCTTAATTGACACATAATAATAATTATACATATTTAGGGAGTATAGTGTGATATTTTGATACTTGTATATAATATGTAATGATCAAATCAGGGTAATTAGGCTATCCAGCACCTCAAACTTTTACCATTGCTTTGCATTGAGAACACTCAAAATCCATTTTTCTAGCTATTTGAAAATATATAATAAATTGTTGTTAGAGTCATCCTATAGTACTATAGAACACTAGAATTTATTTCTCTTATCTAGCTGTACTTTTGTGTTTGTTAACCAACCTTTGCTATAAATAACAGAAATGTATTGCTTACAGTTCTGGAGGCTGGGAAGTCCAAGTTCTACTTGAATCTGCACCAGCAGATTCAGTGTCTGGTGAGGGCTGCTTTAAATATGGTGCCTTGTTGCTGTATCCTTACATAGCAAAGATGCTTCCTTCAGTCTCTTTTATAAGGGCACTAATCCCATTCATGAGGGCAGAACCCTCATGACTTCATCCCTTCCCAAAAGGCCCCACCTCCTGATACTGTCACATTGAGGATTACATTTCACCACAAAATTGGAGGTGGGGGAGTAAACACAAACATTCAGATCATAGTGGATGAGTTGAGTGAAACCCAGTTTTACAGCATTGGAGCCTGAGCTTTGGCCAAGAGACCTGGATCAGGACTGCTAGGGGAAATATTTTTGAGCCCTTTGGTGCTTTTAAAATCAGCCCAAGGGAGTCTATGGTCAGGACTGCTTGTTTTTTTGGTGGATACCCACTGAGAAATGCACAAATGCATACATGTGGACACACATATGGACACACACAGGCACATGTTTGTGTGTCCTCCCAACTCACAAAGCCATCCTAATGTCTAACTCTGGTCTCTCCCTCCAGGGATACTCTGATTGTAACCTGCACCAACAGTGCCACGAGCATCTTTGCCGGATTTGTCATCTTCTCCGTCATTGGCTTTATGGCCAACGAACGCAAAGTCAACATTGAGAATGTGGCGGACCAAGGTACAGGACAGTACAGTTGCAGGGCAGATTCCAGGATCACCTCACAGGCTCCTGATTTATGCTACGCTGGGAAGTTGGCCTTCTGGGACAGGATGGAAGGCGGGCAGCCCAGGTCCAGTTTATAGAGGGACCGAGACTGGATGGAGTAGGAAGCTTCCTGTAGGGTTAGAGCTGGCTGTTCTCTAACCAGAGGGATTGCTTTAAAAGCCCCCTTTGCCTCTTCCTTCTCTCCTTCCTTCTTCTTTGCTGCTCCCTGTTGATCCAGCTCTAGCCTGAGTGAGCAAGGGTTAAACCTGTTAGGTACAAGTAGAGAATTCATTAGGCAAACCATTGCCCCTGGAGCTGACGTGGGCACAGTCTGCCCCAGGATGACATTCCTTACACAGGGCCCTGTCGAAACTGAGGCTTAATAAGAGCACTGACTTCAGAGGAGCCTTTTCCTTACAAAGCACTTTTCTGATTGTTAGGTCAAATGCTTTCAAGGCCTTCTGCTTAGCTAGCAATGCGGCCCTGCGGTTCTTTTCCCCAGTGGGGAGAAAGGTTGGATGGTGGTGGGTGGGCGGAGAGGCATGTGGAATTCGTGTTTGCTCTCTACCCAAGTGGTCCTTTTATTAATGGCTAACATTTGTATGGTATTTTCACGTTTACAAAGAGCTTTCGTTTTTATCTCATTTAATCCATATTTCTAGAACAGCATTTTGCAGAGTGTGTTTGAGAGTTTTATTTAACTCTTCATTTCCATGCAGCCTGGTTCTACAAAGAATTTGGCTATTTTGAAGCCTTCAGGGATCAGGGGACTTCATTGTGGCTACTGTTTATCATTATCTCATTCTCTAATCAGACACTTATGGGATGTCTCAGTGTGTTGGGACAGTGCCCAGTGCTGTGGGGTGTGACTGTGGACCTGGACAGTCCAGAGGTGTGCGGGTGAGAGGCTTGTCTGGGCAGTTAGCCTTCTTCAAGAAGCCGTCCTCAGATAATGGCTCAGATGCAGTGAGAGAACCAAGCCTAGAAACGTCACCTTTTATGGTGGGCTGCTAAGATCTCTCCTGGCTCCCCAAGGATAATTAATTATTGTTTCAGCTCCTGCTGATGGTGCACCAGGGGCCTCAAAGAGTTAAAGAGCCAGCAGGTTCCAGGGGTGTAATTATCTCTCCCTGGAGAGAGTGTGATATCCTGAGGGGTGTTTGGTGCTTCAGCAGTGCACTAAATTAGAGAGGCCCCAGGAGATGTGTTGAAGGCCCCTCCCTGGGTGAGAATTCTCAACACCCTGGAAGGCAGGGAGGGAAAAGGAGAGGGTGAGAAGGCTTTTTCCTGGGGGGATGGGCCTGAGCTACCCCCAGCTGTCCTGTAACCTCATTTCTTCCCAGCAGAGCAACTGGAGCAGATAGCTTCTGTCCCACTTTCTAGCAGATCTGAGGCGTTTTGTTATTTTTTGTGACATTGCTAAGCTCACTGGGAACCAGCGGCCACAACTCTTCTGAGTTCTCTCCTGCTGCAGGAAAGGGATTTGGGACAGAGATGTTGCTAAAACTCAAATAGGATTTTGTTTCGCCTGCGTGTCAAAAGTAGCTGACAGTTTCCTGTGCTTCCCTCTGTGTTCCCTCCTTTCCAGTATTTTTTCACTTCCTCTGATTTTTAACAAAGAGAAGAGCACTTCTTACAGGTTCTGACCTATTGTGTTAATACTTGGTCACCGGTACAGGGACAGTGGGTCTCATTCCCCATGGGAGAGGGGGCAGTGGTCCAAAGACCATCTCCCTGACCCTCTGGGAGAACTATTCCGGCTCATCTGAACTTGCATATATATTATTTTTATTTTTTTAGAGATGAGAACTCTCTCTGTTGCTCAGACTGCAGTGCAGTGGTGTAATCATAGCTCACTGTAGCCTCAAATTCCTGGGCTCAAGCAATCCTCCCACCTCAGCCTCCTGAATAGCTGGGACTATAGGTGCATATCACCAAACTCAGCTAATTTTTTAATTTTTTTTTGTAGAGATGGGGGTCTTTCTTGCTATGTTGCCCAGGCTGGTCTCAAACTCCTGGCTTCAAGTGATGCTTTTGCCTCAGCCCTCCAGAGTGCTGGGATTACAGGCATGAGCCACTGTGCCTGGGCAGAACTTACATATATTCTTATATGTGCTTTATAAGCTTGTCTTGTCTACCTCAGTATAATGAATGCAGAATATAGGACAGAGATTTGGGGTCAGGCCTGCTTTAAATCACAGCCTCACTCCCTCCTTGTTGGGTGACATTGGCATGTAAACATTCAGCACATTTTTGCTGACCCAACATTGGTCTTTAGTCCAAAATAGGTTCTTCTTAGTGGCCCAACACTCCAGTTTGTTTACCACTCCCTTCAAAGGTGGGCATTTCTGTCAAAAGTATCACCCCAAATCTTGACCTTATCAGAAGTTTTGGGGGCTGAGGGTGGGATTGGTGTTGAGACCAAGCTGTCCTCTGCTTTTGTGATAGGTTTTGGGAAGGGGCGTGTTCTTTTCAGGGATCTATCCCAGAAAAGCTGCTTCCAGGGAAGTTAGTCTTTCAGCACTGTCTCCAGCCTTTGACATCATCACTGCTACAGAGGAGAGAGTCATATTTAGAATCCTGTCTGACGCCGTACAGAGATGCCTATCCAACAGCAGAGAGAATGGGTTAGACCAGAGTAGATAAGCACCGATGTGCAGATTCTGTTTAGAATTCCCAGGTATAGGCTGGTAACTCTCTTGCTTTACCAGACCACCAGGAAGTGCTGCCTTGGTTCCCAAGCTCCCTTATAGTTCAGAGACCCTGCCGATCAAAATGAGCCCTCTCACACTAAACTGACCTCCCACTTCCATCCAGCCATCTGTCTATCACCTGCATCCAACCCCTTCTGCCCAAAGGCATGGAAGTCCAGGGAGCATATCCTCAGAGAACTCATTCTATCTGTGATAGCTGTCACAGCAGAGTGGCCACCCAGACTGTGCTTGTACTGCATTGACCAGAGCCCTCTGCTGTGTCTTTAATGGTGCTCTAGGATAAAACAGGATCTCTGGAAGCCCTGTCCAAGTTGCTGACGCGAAGAGCCCCTTTGACCCCCTCTCATGGGAAGAGTCATCATGGTCTGTGTTTTCTGAGTTCCTACTATGTTCTAAATTGTTCTAATCTCTTTACTTGTACTGATGTGTTTAATTCTCACAGAAGCTTGAAGTGGTAGGCACTATTATTGTCTCCATTGCTTGGATAAGGAAGCTAACGTTTGTCCAGAGAGAACAGGTGACTCACCTAAGGTCCTCAGCTAATAAGAGGCACAGTCTGTTTTTTAATGTCTGGGGAAGGGAGGCTGTGCTGCTTCCCAGCCAGAGGAGAAGAGAGGCAGGACTTGGCCTCCATGAGACAGGTCAACTACCCTTAAAAATCCAATGATACTATTCACTAGACGACTCCACTCCCCACCTGCCTTGGCTAAGTGGAGTCTGCTGTAATGTAGCCTGAAAATAATGCCTTTGCCTGGATGCTTTAGGGAGGCAGTTGAAATGGAAAGCAGACTGAGTATTTTGAAATCACTTCTGCCCCTTAAAAAAGCAGCAAAACCCAAAGGGTCGAATACTGTTAAAGCAATGGCCGAGGGCCTCTGCTAGTGGCCATTCAAGACCTTCTTGCTGGCTTTATGGGCCTGATGATCTCCAGAGGGTCAAACTGATTTCCTCGGTGTTCTGCATCAGAGACCTATTTTGGACTGTAGTTTAATACAGACATTTCTTTTATGGTTCATGCAGGGAGCCTTCTGAGGCTGACTCTACCGTCTGTTCACCAAATGCATAAAGTGGGGGTGTCTTAGGCAACCTTAGGAACTAACAACCAGATAAATTCCAGCTTGAAAAAGTGCTTGAGTTATAAAAAAATCTGGGTGCTGCAATTCCTGGTTTGCAGTTGTGGGTAGGCTGTGATTACCCCAGCACCCATGTTCACTTGTCTCTGTCATTATCATTTAGTTTTTTCCTTATAAGGAAATTCACAACTGCTGCGTCTTTTGCCATCTTTGGTTACCGTCATCTTTCCAGGGAAGCCATGGGGCAGGTAGGAATGCCTGGCAAGGTTTTGGGGTAGCAGAGAAAACTGCAGCCCACCAAGACCACATGAAATATTTTAGGGAAATTTCTGAATCAGGACCACTAACTTCCAAGTTCATAGTCCACACATAAGAAAAGTTAATATTTTTGGCCAGGTGCAGTGGCTCAAGCCTGTAATTCCAGTACGTTGGGAGGCTGAGGTGAGAGGATTGTCTGAGCCCATGGGTTCAAGAATAGTCTGGACACCTCGGCGAGACCTCATCTTTACAATAAATCAAAAAATTAGCCAGGCATGATAGCACACACCTGTAGTTCCGGCTACTTGGAAGGCTGAGGCGGAAGGTTCGCCTGAGCCCAGCAGGTTGATGCTGGGGTGGTCGTGAGCATGCCACTGCACTCCAGCCTGGGTGATGGAGTAAGACTCCTACTCAAAAAATATATATATTTCAAGGGAGGTCCTGGGCTCAGTGTTTTACCTGTGTTTTCTCATTTGTTTGTCATGACCACCTTGAGAGGTACTAATGTTATCCCTATTTTTCAGATGGGCAAAGTTGAGGCTTACAGAAATTACAAAATTCAGCTAGTTGCACAGCCGGTAAATCATGAAATCTGGATTTGGATCATATCTATCTGATCCTTAGAGACTCTTTTGATCCCTATATCATGCTTCATTGTCTCTCCAACTAATGACCCATGGACCGATATAGCCCCATCTTTTCCAAGTAGGGAAAGATCCTAAAAGTATTAGTTTTATGTTTTCTGTGAATGGTTTCTCATGGAGGGCTGAAAAGGAGGAAGGGTAGTTAAAGGGAAGATAATGTCATTCTGGTCGTGTTCTAACCTTCAGAGCAGGGATTCTCAACTTCAGCACTCTTAACATTTGGGATGGGATCATTTTTTGTTGACAAGAGGCTGTTCTGTGCATGGTTGGATACTCAGCAGCACACCTGGCCTCTACCTGGTAGATGCCAGTCATCATCTCAGCTCCGCCCCAGTTGTGAGAATAAAAAAAAAATGTCTCCAGACATTGCTACATATTCCCTGGGGGGCAGGGCACAAAATCACCCCTGATTGAGAACCCCTGCTCTAGAGGATGATAATTATTGTCTTCTCCCTTAACTCATTCAATGAAATGATAGAGATTTTCAAGTCATTTGCATGGGACATGGCCTGGCCATGGAGTCCAGTAGGGTTGGCTCTGAGTCTCTCTTGTGAGTTCCTCTAGGTGTAAACCTAATTCCCTGGGTGCTTCTCTTCAAGGAGCGTATGGTCTAATGGATGGAGACAAGTAGAAAGTAACCAACAGTGGAAATAGCATGTCATAAGTAATAAATGAGGGTCTGAGAGAAGGCCCTGGGGTCTCTGGGGAGCAAGGCCTTGAGCTGGGCCTGGCTATGATCGTCTGTCTCATTCCTTCCAGGGCCAGGCATTGCGTTTGTGGTCTACCCGGAAGCCTTAACCAGGCTGCCCCTCTCTCCGTTCTGGGCCATCATCTTTTTCCTGATGCTCCTCACTCTTGGACTTGACACCATGGTGAGCCCCTTCCTCGTCGATCCCAGTCCCAGGTTTCTCTTGAAGAACCTCCTCTCCTGGGTCCAGGGTCCAGCCTTTGGCAGGAGAGTAGGCTTAGGGGTACCAGAACATTTCTGCTGAGTCATGTGTAGACAACGAGGAACCTGTGTGGGGCTCAGTGTAACGTTTCATTTTGGTAGGCTCCTGGGGTGGCACAAGGGAGCCATCCTCTCTCACTCCTTCCCGTTATCTGTTTCCTGTGCCAAGTTTTAGCCCGTGTACTTCCTGCCTTGGTGTCACGTTGCCAAAGCATGTTCTGTGGGGCTGGATAAGGGAGGATACTATGAAGTCAGTTTTAGGGAAATTGCTGTGGGGCCAAGATGGCTCCAAATCATGCTGACAGGTGCTCAGAGTTTAATCGCTGGGTGTGAAGTGGGTTTTGTGGAAGATCAAATGCGAGGTAAAGGGGAAGAGAGGAATTGACATCTCATGAATACAAAGGGAGCCTTAAAATGTCCTGATGGATAAATTCCAGGGATGCCAAAAAAACAGAAACACGTTTAAGAGATGTTGAGAGAAGTTCGCCATCGTTAGAAGTGCCTGGGCGCTGATGGTCACCATGATGAGCGCCTCTTGTAATTGCAGAAGCCAAATGTGACTTGTGTTCATTTTATTGGGGATTATAATTTTAATGAAGTTTTTTTTCCTTTCTTAAGACGTGTATATGTTTTTTGGGGGCACCCTCTGTATGAGCACTGTCTCTGGGGGCTGCAGGCACAGTTTCTAAAGCTCACATCTCACTTGGGTTCTCCCTGCTGGCCTTGAGGGTTGGACCCCAGTGAGGACTTTTAGACCCAGCGTGGGAATGCCATCCTGAAACCTGAACCTAATACAGAGTTTTCCTGGGTGGGACATGCACAAAGCTTTTTGGAGCTTTGTGGGAGGGACAGTTTGATTTAGACACCCATTTCTTGACACTGTTCCAGTTTGCTACCATTGAGACCATCGTTACCTCCATCTCGGATGAGTTCCCCAAGTACCTGCGTACACACAAGCCGGTCTTTACTCTGGGCTGCTGTATTTGTTTCTTCATCATGGGCTTTCCAATGATCACTCAGGTACGCTGTCTGCTGGGCAGGAGCTGGGCAGGGGTTGTGGTGGGGAGTGGAGGAGGGTGTGCTAATGGCTGTCTATCCTGCAACCCGTAGTTCTCGGACCTTATGGTCATAGACAAATCACTGCCATTTCTAGGTAGATGGCACCAGTTCATTAGGGATTCTGACCAAAGAAGGAAATATGTCATCTTGGCTACCAGTGATGCTCCTAGTGTCTTCCTAATTGAGATGTAGCCTTCTTGAGCCAACAAGGCAGGTGTGTCCTACTTTAAGAAAATAGAATACATGGCTGGGTGCGGTGGCACATGTCTGTAGTCCCAGTTATTAGGGATGCTGAGGCGGGAGGATTGCTTGAGCCCAGGAGTTCTAGGCTGCGATGAGCTATGATTATGCCTGTGAATAGCCACTGCACTCCTACGTGGGCAATATAGCGAGACCCTGTCTCTAAAAATTTTTTTTAGAAAAGAAAATAGATTGTACAAAAAAATCCAAGTTTGTCAACCAGGTGAATTTCCAGGCGAATTACTTGTGATATGTGAGTCTACACCACTTGAGATTCTTCTAGTCCTGAGTGTCGTGGTAAACCGAGTGTCAGTTCACTCAGTATGTATGGTGGTTTGTCGTTTTTGTGACCTCGAACAAGCCCCTAATCTTAGTTTCTTTGCCTATAAAATGGTGGATTGGAACGAGATGATCTCCAAGCCTCATCTGTTGCAGCGAGGCTTAAAGAATGAGGCAGACATGCGTAGGGATATGTGGGAAGTGCCCAAAGACACCTAAAGGTCATGTGAAGGTCACTCCAATGCAGATACATGGGTGGTAATGGTCATCAATTGCTTGAAGCAAAAAATCAAGCGATCTGGCTGCTTTCACATAGGCACCTTCAGATGTTGACCTTTGCCTTTGAAGAATAAGATGTTAGATACCCTTGTGGTGCTTGTTTTATTCATTAGCTCAGAGTCTGCCGAAGGACTGTGTTGCGTACGTGACCGGGTCTCCCAGTTTACTTACCAAACCAGGTGCAGGCTACCGCTACCAAGAGGTGGGGAGAAACTCTGACTCCTGTTTGCACCTGACTCTCCCCAGGATGGAGAAGGTCTGCTGATAGAAGTGGGGAGAGAGAGCATCTGCCTCCAGGGTCCTTTTGATGGTTGTTTCTCTCTCCCACTAGGGTGGAATTTACATGTTTCAGCTCGTGGACACGTATGCTGCCTCCTACGCCCTCGTCATCATTGCCATTTTTGAGCTCGTGGGGATCTCCTATGTGTATGGTAAGGGAATCACCCTGCCTTCTGCTGAACTGGAGTGTCAGTAAGCCTTCCAAGGCAAGCAGGTTTTCCCCAGTTAGCGAGACAATGAAAGCGTTGAATTGGTGCTGTTTCGGAAACATAAGCAAGCTGCATGTTTGCTTTCAAGCTTTCCTCAGGACCACTGTGGGTCCAGATTTATAAAGACACAAAAGGTGTGGCCGATGGTGAAACGCAGAGATCTTTGTCTCAGAAACTCCTAAAACTCACACATTCCTTTGGGCATGATCTGGCACGCAAACAGTTAATGCCTGTGGACAATGGCAGGTAAGGGAGGAGGAGGGCTACCTTGCAGATGCGACATGACTTCTTGGTCCTGGCAGCTGCAGTGCCCATGCAGCTTGAGGTAAGGGCTGGCTTCAGAAGGGGTCCCTGGGTACTGTAGAGAGAACAGAAACCACTTGGCTCGTGCATCCTTAGGAAAGGTTATCAACATCATGGGAGTCTGTGGTATAATATCTCAATCTCAGATTATCCCAGGAATAAACTTCTAGTTCTCTTACGCTTTATCCTTCCTACTATCACTATAGCAACCTGCATCCCACAATGAGTAGCGCTATGATCAAGAAGAATGGGCATGGGGAGCCATCGGATGTCATCTTTGCCCTTTGTGTGGAAGTGTTTGTCTTTGGAGGTTCACCAGGGTGTCTCCGGGTCCCTTGTGTGCACTGCCAGTCAATACAAGAAAGTTCTCTTTGATTCAAGGCACTATGACTTCTTTGTGTCTGGAAGTCTGCTCAGAACGGTCTCTAGGTCTTCCTATCATACTTAGGGCCACCATAGCTAATACCAAGAAGGTGAAAATTTCCAGTTCAGACTGTCTCACTGGACTTCAAATCGCCGAAGATGTAGCAATGTGCTGTAAGCTGGGAGGAAATGTAGGCTATGACTTGGAATGCAGGATATAAATGAGGCACAGATTTACCATTAGAAGCTTCCAAAAAGAAGGGGTCTGCAGAGCTCTGTTCTTTAAACTGGGGCCCCAGCAAAGCTCACCCTCCCCACCAGGTGACCCTGATACGGGCATCTTGCCTATAATGTATTTGTTACTTCCCACCCAGTAGGTACTTAACATCTTCTTGCTTTCCTTGAAAACTCATGAAACCAAAGGTGGTGGGAATCAAGATGGAAAAAGAAAAGCTCTGTGCAAGCCTCCCGGTGCTCTAGACATAGATTGATACTGTAGTCAGTTCTGGGTGCTGGTGGGAGGGGAATTTATCTCAGATTGGAGAGCACGTTCCCACTGCAGGGATAGTTTAGTTTCTGGCGAGAGAAGGGGACAGGCATGCCAGCTGTCCTGATGAGATCAGAGACTAAGCTGCCAGCACTGTTGGCTGATAAGACAGCTTGGACCCTGCAGTGATGCTGCATTGAAGAGCTGCTGTCGGATTAGGGGATGGCTTCAAAGTACTTTCTACCTGAGCAGAGAATGGCAGAAGCCCGGCGAAATCCATCATGGTGAATATCAACTTTGTGCCCAGATACTAAAATCCTTGCCAGGAGAGGAAAGGAGAGGTTTCCGGGGTCCCGTGTGGATCTTCATGTAGGCTGAGGTTGCCAGATGGCCTGTTGGCAAGGTCAGGAAAGTACTTTACATTCAGCACTGGCCTAAGCGCAAGTAGCCATCTCATTTACCTCCTCTGTTACCTGTATCCTAACTACTGATTGCCACAAAGGGCACATTTGCACACAGTTTTTCCTGCAAAACAGGGCTGTTCAGTGTGGTTTAAAACACATCATTAAAATAGAAACCTTTTAATCTTTCCTGTTTTTAGAAGGTAAATAGCTTCTTCCTTCCACCCCCCTATAAATTGAGTAGTAGATTTCTTAGTTCTAAAGAAAAAATAAAAATAAAACCGGAGAGTTTCAGTTCCTGGGCTATGCTAATTTTCCTGGGGACCACCCAGGGAAGCCCCTGTTTTCTAAGAGTACTGGTGTTGGGCTTGCCTCTGGAATTAGGTTGACTCTGCACTGGACTCAGGTTGAATTTGACTCCAGAGGTGGGTATGCACCTCTGATTTTGATCTGGATAGAGTTTTAAGAAGTGAATCTCTGGAAGAAATGTTGAAATAAGCTCACATAATTGTTAGAGATGAAAAGAAAAGCCTGCACAAATATGTTAATTATACCCCAGGAAACAGTGCATTCTATATTGAGATGATGAGACCAGCGCAAGGTTCATTTAAGGTACTTAAATATGAACATGAACGTGGAGAGTGAAAATGAACTGGACTTATCTGGTGCACTCCTTCCTGGCCACAGAACTTAAAACAAGTAAGCAAGTGAACTGCAGACATTTGTGTTTCCTTCTTATTTCTAATAATCTCTATATTCTAGAGGGTATCATTCGAACATTTGAAATACGGTGGGCACTATTCTCAAGTGTTATCATTAGACTGAAATAGCTGGTTGAAGTTCTCAAGTCAACATGCCTCAGTGGCCAACACGTGGTTTCGAGGTATCCATGTTTAAAAGCGTAATTCCCTGAGTTTGGGGTAGAAGTGATCCCTTTAACAAGCTTTTATCCAAGTAGATTCACTTTAAAAAAGCGATCTGCATTTTCCTGGAGCCAAGACAGGGGCCTTCTGGCTGGGGGATCCATGTGATTGAACAGCCACCACCCCGACCTCCTGCTTGCTAACTGCTTGGCTCCATCTTGTGTATTTCCTGCAATGTCGATATGTGGAATGGTCTTGATCTGTTTTCCATGTCAGTGAGTTACTTGTTTTACATCCCTCCTCCCAGACAGCCTCTCACCATGTCCTTGTGAGAGATGTTAGAGTCCCCCCAGGAAATGGTTTTTACATGATGGAATATGTCTTCAGTTCTTGTTGTCCATCCTGCTGGCTGACCTCAACAGAAAAGAAAAGGCGACAACAACAAAACAAACAAAAAATGAAGAAAAAGTCCTCTCTAGACTCTATAAATTCAAGCTTATTTTTTTTCTGTTATGAGCCTTCTCTTGGAGCCCCATTTTCACTTATGCTTTTGGCTGAAATGTCACTGTATACCCCTCCCATTTCAGGGTATAGGGCTCTCAAACCCCATTTTCTGGAACTCAGTAAACATTAGGAGTGAGAGGTTTCCATTCATTAATAACTCATGCAGGTAAATGGGTGTGAGTAAATGAACAGGTCTTTATTAAGTGCTTACTGTATGCCCTGCAGGCTCCTAGAAAAGTGAGGAGTGTAGGGATAGTTTGTTATATTCTTGGAACTTACCAACTAGCAACCAAGGAAGAGGACACATTTAAAACACTGAGAAGAAGATCACTGCTAAGTTCTACATCCCTGGCTGAGCTCTTTTGCTACCCAGAGATACAGGAGGACCAGAGTAGTGACTACTATGCTAAACTCAACAAACATATTTGAGACTCAGAAATCAGCCCATAACAAACTCCCTACAACCAAAAGATCCTGAACTAGGAAGTAAGGGACTTACTTCAACGGACCCATCACTTTCTCCTGTACGATTTTGTGGTTTTTGCCTTTATAAACCACACTTTTGCATAGTACCCTTTGATTAATATCTTCCAATTCCTCCCCCGACTCCCCAGCTCCTGGTAACCATCATTCTGCTCTTTGCTTCTATGTGTTCAATTTTTTTTCTAGATAAGTGACAACATGTGGTATTTGTTTTTCTATGCCTGACTTATTTTATTTAGCATAATATCCTCCAGCGTCACCCATGTTGTCACAAGTGACATAATTTCCTCTCTTTTTAAAGGCTTAATAGTATTCCATTGTGTGTGTGTGTGTGTATAACATTTTCTTCATTCATCTTGATGGTTACTTTGGTTGGTTCCATTGCTGCTGCAGTAAATATGGAACAACAGGTATTTTTGCGATGTAGTGATTTCAAATCCTTTAGATATATATATATCTAAAGGATTTGTAGTTGGATTGTTGGATCATATGATAACTTCATTTTTAGGTTTTTTTTTTTCTTGAGGAACTGCCACATTGTCTTCCATAATGGCTATGCATTCCCATCAGCAGTGCACTCAGGTTCCCCGTTCCTGGCCAAGCACACATCTTGAGTGTACAGCTTGATGAATTTTCACCCCCATGTTGCTAGCACCCAGATCAAGATCTAGAACATTATCAGTACCTTTTTTTTTTTTTTGCAGGGAATGAGTTGAACTGTTTTGTTCCCTGGAAGGAAGTGGGGAAGCCAGCCTTTCCCACTTCCATGTAGCAGAGAGCAGATATTGAGAACACAGGACCAGGAAAGATAAGCGGGGGCTGAGATGGGGGCAGTAGGTGGCCCTGGCCAGGTGAGGCAGCTGGTGCAGATGGTGGACAGGGAGGTGATGGCAGAAGCGGAAGGGGTGACACGTGAAGGCGGGAAGAAGAGCCCTGGAGACCGAATTCATCTGCCCTTGTGGAACTCAGGGCAAAGGACAGAAATCCAAGGGGGCTGGGAAAGCCTGAGCATAGGAGGAACAAGCAGCCAAGGTCAGGAAAGAAGGCCCGAGGCCTTGCAGGGGAGTATTCTTCATGGGAGGGGTTGTCAGCCAGTCCTCTTGACCTGCAGGTAGCCACTTTTCAGGTGAATGACCTGGAGGATGAAGGAATAATGAATATTTAAGCGGAGACTGTGTTTGAGTCAAAACTGCTGACTCCAAGGGAGTTTGAACCTGGGGGCCTTCCAGGGACTGTCAGCATATTGATTCCACAGTCCTGAGAAAGCCACACTTCTGACCAGCTCAGGAGAGAATGCAAGAAACTGCCATTTCTCAGTAGCTTTTTTCCCTCCATGGGTGGTTTAAAAACCTTCCTTGTAAACTTGACCTTGTTTTTGTGAAATAATCTAACAAATTCTGGTTCGATGGAAGTGGCCACAATTCTTAGTGAGTTCTCAAGGTGCTCGTTAAAAATGTTTGTTCAAATTTTGCTTTTTGTGTGCTTCGTAATTGAAAACAGCTGCCCACACATGTATGGGCTGTCAAAAAACAATGTCATGAATAAGGCGCAACTGTGAACTTCAAAAATGGAACTATGTACACATGGGGTCAGGATGAAGATAAACGCTAAAATGCAAACACACACACAAATAAAATAATAAAATAAAAAATTAAAACATTCCTTGGGTTCCAACAGAGTGGACGATGGCCATTTGGAGTTTATGTTGGTTTTTGTCTGATATTATCATCCTGCACTGTGCAAATATAAATGGACTCCCTGGAGGTGTCCTTGGGAGAGTGGGGGACAAAAACCAGTGTTCAGTGACTCTCACTCTAAATCTTAAGGCTTGCAGAGGACATTCTGCATGTGATCACAACCTTCACTGGTTTTGCCAGAGTTATCACTCAGCACACAGGGCCTCCTCAGAAAAAAGCCATGCATGTGAGGGTGCCAGGCTGTAGCAGTGCTAAGATGCCTGGGCCAGGCTGAAACAGCTTTTAGGTGTCACCACAGGCTGACATTTTTGAACCTCACTGCAGAGTATACTTAATATCTATTTAAATGTTCAATTGGTCCTAATCTTCCCGGCAGTGAGTCATTTGTCTGGTGGTTCCTTGCACGGCAGGGGTCATATTGACACCAGGCTGGAATCATTCCTGGCCAATGGCACTTGAGTGAGGGACTCTAGTGCCTGGACCCCCCCCATCTCACCCCTCTGCCACTGTACCTCATACTTGATTTCTGTTTGTCTATTTGCAGGCTTGCAAAGATTCTGTGAAGATATAGAAATGATGATTGGATTCCAGCCCAACATTTTCTGGAAAGTCTGCTGGGCGTTTGTAACTCCAACCATTTTAACCGTAAGGATTGCATGCTTAATCATGCAGATAGCACCTTGCACGGGTGTGTGGCATTATACATTTGAACACAGTGTGTGTTTATTTGTGAGCCTGGGAGCTGGTGGGATATGGGTATTATTCTTGTCTTTCAGATGAGGAAACTGAGGTTCAGGGAGGTGAAAAGGCTTGTCTAAAGGTTCCTAGCTGGTCAGGTACAGAGCTGAGACCCACGCACGGGTCTTGGGAGCACCCCTATGGAATATGTCCCATTATATTGGTCTGCTTTATGTACTAAGAGTAGATTATAATCACAGCCTAATTTTCCATGTGCTAACCATGCTCCAGGTTCTGTTCATGGTTCTTCATACATATAGGCCCATTTCTCCCACATGGCGGCTCTGCCAGGTTGGCATTGTAATTATCACGATTTTTGATGAAGAAACAAGCCCAGGGGTGATGTGACTTGCCTTGCTTTGTACACCTAGTAACTAGCAATAGCCTGGATTAGCACCCAGGCAATCTGGCTCTAGAATTCATGCTCTTAATCACTAATCACTATAGCTTCTCTACAACTAATATAACATTAATTATACTTTTATCATTCATTTTTGTTGCTTTCTTTTTTTTTTTTTTGAGTTGGAGTTTTACTCCGTCACCCGGGCTGGTGGTGCTCATGGTCACCCCAGTGTTGACCTGCTGGGCTCCTGCGATCCTTCCGCCTTAGCCTTCCAAATGGCGGAACCACAGGCACACGCTACTGCTGCCGGCTAGTTTTTGATTTTATTGTAGAGATGTGGTCTCACCAAGTTGCCTGGGCTGGTCTCGAACCCGCGGGCTCAGGCAATCCACCTGCCTCGGCCTCCCAAAGTGCTGGGATGACAGGCTGAGCCACCGAGCCCGGCCCAGTTTTATTGCTTTCGAGGATCACCTCGTCATCCTCGCATGCGCTGATTTTGGAATCATCTAAAGATCAGAGACTTTCATGCATCAGTAAATCCACATTAGAGATTTACATTCACATTTTGTCACCTTTGATTTTGTGCCACAGGCTGCCAAATTTGCTCCACTCGACACTCCAAGCATAGTGATCAGTCTTGGGGAAAAATCTTGTCCTTGCCCTCACTCTTAGGCTTATAGGTGTCATGTTTGGAAGGCTGAAGGAAGCTGGCTGTAATTCCTGATTTTCCCAGTAGGTGGCATTAGAAACCAGATTAAGACCTTTGCTTTACTACACAGTGCCAGTGTTCTAAAGGAAAACAAGGCAGGAGAAAAGTATAATTGCAAAGAAAATATATCTTTCTTTCTCTCTCTCTCTCTCTCTCTCTCTGTCTCTCTCTCTCCCTCCCTCCCTCTCTCTCTCTCTCTTTCTTTCTTTCTTTCTTTTTTAAAAAACCAAACGTCATAGGGTGGTTTTTCATCAATATGTCTAAATTTCTTTCTGAAAAGCTAGAAGTTGAGACAGAAAAACCATCCAGCACTTAATTCCCTCCGCATTGACACAGACATCACACCGAGGTCCACGTCCGTTCCCATCTTTTAGAGGCTGGAATTTGTCTGAAAGAGAGTTGAGAAGGATTAAAATGGGCTTTCCGTCTCTTGAATTCAGGACTGAAATGTGTACAGAGAACTCGGATTTATCTGATTGGTGGGAAGTTAAGTGCCTACCGAGAACATTCTGCTGACACAGACTTTCAAGCTTCTGATGTTCCCTGTCCCAACTGACCTTTACCATTTTCCCCAGTTGCTACAACACATGATTTATTCTTGGCTGAAATTAAAGTTGGACTCTCTTCTAGCTTCTCCCCTCCTTTCTCCCTGCTCTAAAAGACATCAAGCTTGAGATAATTTTGTGATATTCTGCAGAAACACATACACAGTGATAATCCATGCTATTATTTGCCGAGGTATATTATGAGGCAGAGCACTTTAGAGACATAGTTTCTAAAGTTCATGACCACTCGGCCTTCTAGGTCATTCTTTCCCTGTTTTACAGATGTGTGCACTGAGGCTTGGAGTGGTTGAGGAACTTGCCTGAGGACACAAGGTTTGCAAGTGGCAGAGCCAAGAATTAAATCCAGGGATGCCTAGGCTTCAAGCTCATGCTATAATACATATCTAAAAACCCAGTGTTTTTATCCCCCAGTGGAGTTTGGCCAGTTTTAGACTAAAGGAATCCTAATCTTCTTTATGAGCAGAATGTCAGGGAAGAGGAATTCCAGGGACTTGCTGTGTTTTTTGAGAAAGGTCTTCAACAGTGCTGTGCTTTTCTTGGCTTCCATGATAGAACCCACATCAGAAAGTTGTGAAGAGGTCCCCGAAACATCCTGAACCAGATCGCCTTTATGTTGTTTGGGAACTAGAAACAATTAGAAGGGGTTCATTCCATCATCATGGTCAACTGACGAGTCTCTCTCCAGCATCTCCTTTGGCAGACATCAGGTCGGGGTGGGTTTGACTCAGTGGCAAAATTATCTCTCATGGTCAGGCCCATCCAAGGGTGAGCTTTTATCAACGTTGACTTGGCAGAGAAAAATTTATGGCAAAGAACGAGTTTGCACGGATAAGTTTGATGTGGTATTTGTGCAACTGGAAATAGGTGTCCAGGGACCAAGCCCAACACTTATTTTTTTTGCCACTTGCCCCTCCATAAAATGGATATTTGTGGTATGCTGGAATAGGCTAGGATTATGAGTTTAAATTACTTCAGAGCCCCTGAAATGAAATTGATCATTTTTATATGTGCCTTCATGGATTTATAGAGCTATAAATATTCTCCACGCAATTATTGTATACGTAGTCAAGTCACGTTACTGAGTTATGCACACACATAAGCAGATGTATTGCTATTTATATAGTAAATGAAATGGAGCAGCTTACCATAATTACATTAGGCCATACTTCCAATAGACTGGTTAATAAAGCTTATAACTCTAGGGGCAAATGTTTAAAAGGGGGCCCAGAGTAGACATCTCTTTCCATAGAAGCTTTTTTTCAATAGTTGTCTTTCGCTTTGAATCCATATAGTGCATTTTTGTTGCACAGAAATAATCACTTGCCCCAGCAGCCTGGGCTTTGTGGCAGTAATAGAGAAACCTTTTCCTCCCGCATCTCTTTGTGCTTTTCTAAAACACATTCGTATGTTATCTTTCCTGACATAATTCCTTCCATTCATTTTGGGGCAGTTATTTTATGGCTTCAGACAGCACAAGAGAGGTGGGGAGGGGGAGAGGACTTATGAAGGGGGACCCAAAAAACCCGACATCTATTTATAAAAAATTGCATATTTATTTACGTGTTTAAACTTCAGTCACCTTCAAAGTACTCTCTGTTTGATGCAATATACCTATCAAGATGCTTTTTCCACTGCTCAAAACAGTTTTTGTACTCCTTAATTTTGATGCCTTTTAGTGCCTCTGCCATTTTTTGTTTCACCTCTTCCACATAAGCAAAAAACGTTTTCTTTGAGGACTTTTTCATCTGGGGAAACGAAACAAATACATAAAAAAGGCACTTGTGGCGAGATCAGGCGAATAGGGAGGGTGGGGCAGAGGATTCATGCTGTTTTTGGTCAAAGAGGTTTGGGTAGGTGTGTTTGTAAATCATGCATCATGAAACAGGCAAATGCATTGAAAGAATGTCCAAAAAAATTCACTGAAGCTGAACGCAGCCTCTCACAACAATACTAGCTGGTACACTGATGCCAATGGGTTCCTAGAACACTTACCCAGTGGGGTCTTTCCTCTAAAAAGATAATTCCAGCTTTTTTTGGGTCCCCTTTCCTGTGTAGGTAAATTATTCTAGGCTGAGGCTGCTATAGCCGGGTGGATATAGGAAGTCACACAATTTTCAGGGAAACGCCTCCTCCAGAATCTTGCCTGGAGATCCCCAGTTCCATCTTTTGTGGCGTTCCTGTCTTAGACGTCCCCTGGTCCCCCCTCCAGTGGGGCCAAACCTTTGGAGGGGTCTCAGGGCCATCGCCAGCTCACATGTGCAGTGATAGGAGATAATGGGCAGAACACATGTCACGACTTCTGTTAAAATTGAGAAGGACTTGTGAGCAAATACCAGACCGTTGTTCCCACAAAAGCCCCGTGTTGTGTACACAAAGTATATCCCTTTTATAGCAGAGAAGTCTGAGACATCAAAGTCCCTCAGCTAATTAGTGGTAGAGCCAAAATTCATTGCTGGTCTCTGGGCCCGCAGTTCACTGTTTGGTTTTGATGCCTGTTCACCTTGAGTCATTGAGGGGGAGCTGTGCATAGCCCCTTCTCTTTGTGCCAGGGCTTATTATAGGACCAGGCTTCCGGCTCAGTCTCTGCCTGGGGACACTCTGGGTCTCACTCAGCCGCTTCCAGGGCAGCTCCTGAACATGGGCCATTCTCCGTTTAAGGAGAAAGCAACAGATTCAATTTCTTAAAAATGGAAATACAGGCTAGGCTCAGTGGCTCAGCCTGTAGTCCCAGCACTTTGGGAGGCCAAGGAGAGTGGATCGCCTGAGGCTGTGGGTTCAAGCCCAGCCTGGGCAACTTGGCAAGACCTTGCCTCTATAATAAATAAAAAAATAATTTGCCGGGCATGGTAGCGCACGCCTGTAGTTTCGGTTACTTGGAAGGCTGAGACTGAAGGATCTTTGGAGCCCAGCAGGTCGACGCTGGGGTGACCGTGAGCGTGCCACCGCACTCTAGCCTGGGCGATGGAGTGAGACTCCAACTCTTAAAAAAAAACAAAAACATAAACATAATGGGCTTCTTTCTTAAAACAAAAAGCTTGATTATCTGTTATAGAAAGTACAGACAACTGCCAACAAACGCCCCCCCCATCCACCCATGAGTCACCTTGGTATACATCCTTTTAGCTTGTCTTAGCCTGTCTGCATGTGCGCACACTGACACGTATCCCATAGGGCGGCAGATGCAGGGGCAGCAGCTGAACGCGTGCCATCTTCATCTCTTTGAAATTCAATTTCTTCATTTAAAAAATGGATTACTAACACTACCCTTTCATGGGTGTGAAATAAGATAACAGATACACAAGCATCAAACTCATAATGGGTTTAATACTGCTGAATGAATGAATGGAATGAATGATTCACATCACCACCTAACATGTGTGTTGCTTTTTATCTTGTTTTTTTTCAGTTTATCCTTTGCTTCAGCTTTTACCAGTGGGAGCCCATGACCTACGGCTCTTACCGCTACCCTAACTGGTCCATGGTGCTTGGATGGCTGATGCTCGCCTGTTCTGTTATCTGGATCCCAATTATGTTTGTGATAAAAATGCATCTGGCTCCTGGCAGATTTATTGAGGTAATTCTATCCACTCCTTTCCCTGCCACTCCCTCCCAAGGGGGAGCCCCTGAAAGCTCTGTGCATTAAGAAACAGAAGATTCGGTAAACTTATTCAAGAGGGAGACTGGGTGATTAAGTGATTACAGTTGCCACTGTTTCTATTAAACCCATTTTTATTATGTATTATTCCTCTAATGGAAGGGCTCAGCCAATCCAAAAGCAGAACTGTTATTATGCTATTTCTCAGTGTGGTGACAGCTCTGGGGAATAAGTGATCCGAGTGTTTCCTCTTCCCTGGAGTTTCCTCCTCCTCTTCCCTCATCCACAGTTTAAATCTCAGTGTTTGGTTTTTAACCACACATCAGATTCCCCCTTTGCTGATGTTCCTCTCTGTCCAAGCCTCCTTCCTCCCAAACACCTATGCAACTTAAAATCACTACCACCTCTTGTCGTGCCTGGGTCAGGGATGGTCGAGGGGGTCCAAGCTCATTAACATGTCACTATTCCTGTAGAACGTAATGAAAGTTTCAAGGCTGGTTATGAAGTGAGACTTGCCTTTCTTTGTCAATTCATCCCTTGCTGGACCCATTTCCCATTTCTAATGCAAAGCATCCCCGCCCTCCTCACTGCCACTTGTATTACCGGTGATATGTGGCCAGTCATTTATGAGAAGTCACTTGCTTAGGTATGCTAGAAATCACTCGGCTCTGCCTCCATCTTGATCTGGCAGTGTGGACTAGATCAGAGCTACTTAGGGTCTGGTCCAGGAGCCAGCAGCATCATCCCACCTGTGAGCTTGCTGGAAATGCAAATAAGCAGGCTCCAGGCAGCTTCACTGAACCAGAATCTTGGGGAAGTGGGACTCCGGCATCTGTAGTTTGACAAGCGTCTCTGTTTGAGAAGCATTGGGTTAGACTGGGTGATGGAGGGCAGAGAAGAACAGCTATCTGGACTTTGCTCTTGGTCAGTGGGGTTGAAAAAGCAAGAGGCCCCTGGAGCATCCCACTGAGGCTCCGGAGATGAGACACAGGATGGAATCAGACCCATGTACACAACACAAATGTCCTCTTGGTGAGGGGAGAGCTTGTTTTCATTGGACAAACGGGAGAGACAGCATTGGGAAAGGAAGGTATGGCAGTCTTCTTACAGAAGCTGTATTCCAGTTTCTATCCTCAGGAAATTCTGTGTGTTATTCCCTCGAGGTAAGTGACTGGCCCCACTGACCCCCCAGGGATGGCTCACTCCTGCCCCAGATAAATCTCCTCATCAGCTGACCCAGAAATCTCTTTCCCTCTGCATAGAACCTGGCTTAGCCTCTGCTACTTTTATCTTAGGCTGAAATTCTCTAAACTGATGAGTCGGCTCCATAAATTTATTATGGTTGATTTGGGACACAAAGGTTGCAAACTGATGATTAAGGAGAGATTAAACCAACAGCTCTAAGAACCAGCTTCCCTTTAATAGGTAATAAACATATAATTGTTCCCTCTTACGTAGTCAGAAATATGTTTTCTTTCCTCTTTCTAGAAAATGTTCCAGGCAAATTATGTTTCCATAAAAATTTCAGTTGAAGGATTAGAGACATTCCCATTATTTTCAGCTTGTCTTCAAGAACTCACACTGCTGAACCAAGTCAGAAGCTTATATTTTGTCAATAGATGATTAAAATCTTTGCTCACTCCTGGCAATGTATCTTTGGGGCTGGGTGTTTCTTTTTTCTCCTGGTCATTTATCTACTTTTGGGAAATACGCTAAACAAAATCCAATTATTTTGATGTAGCAATCCACTGTAGAGACTACAGAACAAAAGTAATTGAGCACATGTCTTTTGCAGACTGTGTTTGGCAGTGGAGAGAGAGGCTTGCGGATTCTCTTAATTTGGAGGGAAAAAAATGTATAATTAAAACCTGGGCCCTTTATCCTCTATTAATCTTGTGCAAGGCAAACACGGAATGATTATAATATTGCTTGCAGGGTGATGTAAATAATTTCCAAAGTAAGTGAACCAAAGTAAGCATCCTCTTTAACAGCCCTGTCTTAGTTTATTAGTGGGAGCTGATCTTCCTGACTGCTTCTCTTGGTAGGGCGCCTCTTGGCTCAAGCAGGGGCTCTGGCCAAGGTGGTAACAAGCAGTTTGGGGACGAGTGGGTGGCCCTTAGGGGGGAAGGTGCATTACTTCTGTGACCATGTTGTTTTTGGCTTCTTTGCAGAGGCTGAAGCTGGTGTGCTCACCACAGCCGGACTGGGGCCCGTTCTTAGCTCAGCACCGCGGGGAGCGTTACAAGAACATGATCGACCCATTGGGAACCTCTTCCCTGGGACTCAAGCTGCCAGTGAAGGATCTGGAACTGGGCACACAGTGCTAGTCCAATGGTGTGGGATGGCCCAGACTCAATCCTGTCTTTCTTCTCCGCCTCCTCCTCACGTTCTCCCCGGCTTCCTCTCATTCTTCTTCTTCTTTCTTCCCTCCATCTCCGCTCACATCCGTGCATGACAGTGGTTCTGTAGAAAAGTAGGACGTAGTGTCGCATGCCATAGTGAAGAGCTGGACAGACTACTTGGCGCGCTGTTTACTTGTGTCCATGGTGTCCCTTTCGGGTAGGGTTGATCCCCTGAGTTCGTGTTTTACCCTGCAGGGGCAGATCAGCCAGGTGAGTGCTGGCAGAGACGCGTGGTTTGGTCTGTGGCAAAGCATCCACCGTGCGTTGTCATGGGAGTGCCAGGAAGGCATCTGTAGGGTGACAAAATTACAAGACTGTTGATTTGGACTTGTCAGCATTTAGAACTGAGCTGAGCAATGTAGTGGTCTTGTTCAGACAGCAAAAGATTCAAGACAGGGTACGTTCAGAGGGTCAGCAGTGGTCAGAAGATGTTTTGGAGGTAAGATTTGGACGCCTCTGAGGTGGTTAAGTTTATCTCTCCAGTCACAGCTGGGGATCTGTTTCCTTTATTGGGACCAGTCATCTCATGTGTACCACGAATTCAGATGCTTCTCTCACTGTACACTGGGAGTCTAAGTGAAGTGCCAGTTCTTGTCCCTCAGCTGCCTTTTTTTGTTTCTTCTTCTTTTTTTTTAAATAACCACATTTGTGAGTTCTTTTGGTCATTTTCTTCACCTCTGCACAAGAAACCATCTTATCATTTGTGCCTAATTTTGTGTGTTCATAGTAGAGCTCATTCTAGTGTTGACATGACATTTAACACCATGGTTCAATATCATGATCCTGTGTTTCTTCTCTAAATGTCTTTCTATAAGCTGTAGATACCTTGTCTTTCAACCTCTGGGAAAACAAGACTTACCCTGGTTCTGTCTATATATTATATATATAGGACACAAACTCAGACAGATAACTTCTCAATTTTTACTCTTAACTTTTTCATTCACAGTAAATGCCAGTTGTGGTCACAGAGAAATCAAAGAAACAGAGAGTTTAATAGAAAGCAACCACAATATTCATTGCACTGGTAGTACATTTTAGGACACTGTATTTACAGAAATTTCTGATAAATGCAGCTTAGTTAAGTAACGAGTGAACCAATTAAGACTATAGCTTTTAAGACCACATTTAGCTAGTTCAATTTTAAGAGCTTCCTATTCACAATACTCATTGCAATTGTATTCTAATGAGAGTGAATCATATGTCTGTAGAGACTGGCGAAGCATAACCTTTATTATCTCCTTGTATCCTGAACATGCACATATGAAATTTTAAAAGTGTGATATATGTTCATGTAGTGTGTACTTGTAGTGGTGTTTTCTGTCTTTAGAAATATCTTATGAATTACTGTAGAGATGGTGAGTGTAGAATAGTGTAGTCTGGATTTTTTTCTTCCTTAAAGTAATAATATCTAAACCTAAAATTGTTTCCTTTAGGGGAGATCATTTCAATCATCTTTTTATTCATTTGTCTTCAAACTACAGGGTCTCAGGCAAAGTTTTCGGTTCAAACCTTAGACATAGATATGACATTTTCATCCTACTTAATAGCAATGGAACTCAACAACTGACTTTAATGCATTAAAAAAAAACAACAACAACAAATGACTTCATTTGCTTAAAATAACAAAAGTCTCAACTCATTTTACTGAACTCTTTCTTTTCTGGGGCAAGTGTCATTGTCCATTTGCCAACACCGATGTGGACTTCTGGTTTCCAAGAGTAGCTTGTGAAAGGTTTTAGAAAAGGAACCAAAGATGTGTTTTGATCTTTAGGTTTTTGTGTCTATTGTCTGCAGTATGCGTTTGTTCTCTTCCCTGCTTTTTCCCCCTTACCCTCGTGTTCAAAGCTGGAACTTGCTAGAATCTATCACAGGGACTGAGCCCTGAGCTCCCCCTAAACTTACCTTTAGGAAGATGAGCTGTGGCCTCACCTGTCTGCCACGGACACAAGTTTCCCCAAGAAAGCCATATGGATGAGAAGCCCCCAATTACTGTAGCAGATGTCATTGAAGGGTACCCAAAATTAACCTCTCTGATTGATATTTGGTGGAGTGAGAGAGGCGGGGAGGAATAACTCAGGCCCGGAAATTATCATCAGCCTTTTCAATTTGAACGTTGAGGAAAAGAGCTTAAATCAATTAGCATTCTCTCACGGGACCGGATATGTTTGTGTCAGGATGAATGATTGTTGGCTTTCCTTTCATCTCTTGGCTAAACCTCGAGTCTGATGCTGGAAGCCAACTCAATTTCTGCTAATTATTGCTGTTGTGATTAAAAGGAGGTCAGGGGAGGACCCTGTGGATGCTCCCAGACTTGTTTTGGACAAACTGAAGGTTAACGTAATTGTGAGAACGGAGAGAGATGTCCCCATTCTCTGGCGTGTGTTGTATTTGGGGGCATCTACATTTGTGTTAATTAGGATTTGTCCAGGTAAGACCTGTAGCTGCTTTCGGAGCAGCTGTTTCTGTTTTTTTTTTTTTCCCCTACAATTTCCAAGTTCTATATAAAATGTACTTAAAGGGACATACTCAGGTGAAAGGCTCCACACTTCCCTGGAGATTGTTACCTTGTAAATTTAGTTTTCTATAGCCATGTTCAACTTTGAGGCTCTCCCTGGCAGAGATACGTTCAGTGTCTGAACTGTGTCCGGTCATCTTGTATACCATGCAACGCCTCTCATGGACTTAGCTGGGATGCTGAGAGCTAAGATGCATACTACCAGATGGACTGCTTCCATGCTGTTAAAATGTACAGTCATTTGGAAGAAAAACTGAATGAATAAAAATAAAATGAATAGCATTGTAAACTGCCACCTGAGAATTTCCCTTCAGACTGGGGAAAAAACTGAGTTGCTGAGGAAAGACTTTCCCTGGTTCGCTGTGTAGAATGTTGGAACATTTTCCACTTGTGAGATTATTTCATAACACCAACAAATGCCAGAAACTCATTCAGAGAAAAAAAAAAGCCATATGTGAAAAACAGTAACCCTGTAATATCCTTAACGAAGAAAAAAAATGTATATTTCTTAACAATTGGTGTTGCGACTTCTTATGCAAATGTTTGTCTTGCCTGTTAGTCACTTTTAGTCTCTTTAGTGCTGTGTTTGTCATGTACAAGTGTGTTTAATTCTGGTCTTTGGTTGTTTCTTCTTTTTCTTATGTTTACGTATTGCATGAAGTCTGTGGTCAATGCAAAATCTTGATGACCTCAACATCTTTGGAATTTGCCATGCATTTTTAATATATAAGAAATGTAATCAACTTGTATTTCAGTGAGCAGCACTTTAAAAAGGGTTTAACACAATGACCTTGAAATGGGTAAGATGTGGATTGTCTTTATGCTAACGTTGCATTGGAGTTGAGTTTTCCTTTAATTAGGTTCTTGTTCTCTTATCTATGTGTTCCTCAGTGCTTCCTGACCACCTTCACCACCAGCATGGTTTTCCCCATGCCTAAAAGTAAGATTTTTCTTTCCTGTGTGTCCCCTTGGCTGTAGGTCATTGTCCTCTTCCGAGAGGGTAGCACAATAACTCTTGCTTAGCATACGCATGATGGCAAGATCATACTGCTGTTGTTGCGCCTGGATTTGGGTTTGTGACATGCTTCTTTGAGGGAGATGACTCAAGAGAGGACCTGCTGTGTGGCAGGGTGTTTTGCAAGGACAGAAGGCCAAGGTCAACAGATGAGCATTTCCCTCTCTTTCACCCAGGGTATCATGAAGAAAGCTTCCAGACTGGGAGCCAAGGTTTGAGTGATTGAGTCTCGATACCCATTCCCCCACAAAGTGGCTTTAGGGCTTGCAAAAGTGAAGCTTCCTATCTTTCTCAGATTTTGCTTCCATTATCCAGAAAGGCCAAGTAATTTGGAAATGTGGCTGCCTGCTCAGGTTGCCTTGAGTAGCCTGCAGCCAAAGAGAACCTGTTTTTCAGGCTGGTATCCATCACCTCTGAAAAGGAAGCAGTGGTTTGATTTGCCTGCTGTGGGTTAAATACATCTTCAGGTAACCATTTGCCTTATAGGTGTATTTTATTGTTAGGATGATACCTAGTAATTGACTAAAAACCGTTTTGTGTCTCATTCGTTGGTCTTTTTTTTGCACTTTATTATGAACCTATCAAAGAATAGGTTAATTCTCACATTGTGTACTTGGCTAATGTCCTAAATTTAGGCGCGTCTTATGTGGGTATTGTTGCCCATGAATAAATATATGTTCCCTAATCAGGTCCTTATATTTTTTCATTGTACATGAAGAAAATATATTGTGTTACAAATGATTCATCATATATATATATATATCTATATATCTTATAGAGTACATATTATATTCTGCACATTATTCATTTAAGAAGTCATTATTCTTGAGGCCCTACCTCAAATTTTGTATTTATGTGTACAAATGCAGTTTACTGTATTATATATTTGCCTATTATATACCATTATAAGTTAGAATTTATCCTCATAATGTGTGAGTTCACAAAACCCTAAATAAATGTTAGTGTTTAAAACATAATGACTTCAGTATTGTGTCTGTTACAAATCTATTGCCCACCATCTTTCTTTCTTAACAAACAGCCTTTAGTTATCCCTAAGACTGATCTGTTTTACCGTGAGAAACCTCGAACAGCCATGGAAAATGGCCCTCCTGGGAAAATGAGATATTGTGCTTCTGCAGAAACACATATCAATTAAGTTATTATATTCTTAACCATCAGAATGCATGATTGTTTGCTAAATTATTAATTACCCCTCATGAGGGGGGAGAGAGAAGGGGGAGAGAGAGAGAGAGAATCTGAGTAGATCTGAGATCTGAACAGAGGGACTGGACACGTTAAAACTTTGCATTTTGATGATAATTTTGTCTGTCTTCAATTCAACTTTATTTCAGCTCTGCATTTACGTAGCTCCTGCATTGTGCTAGGTCCCAGGCAAAACTGAATAAAGCAGTCCCAGATCTCAGGGAACTCAGAGCCTAGTAGAAAGAAATCCCATATCAAACACACAAAGAAATAAATGCCATTTCTCTCATTTTGGGTGGGTGGAGCCCCCATGTTCCCCACCCAGAGATGGGGCCCCGGGGTCTGGTGTTGTGGTCTCTCCTGTCTGATCGTATCAACCCTAAAGCCTGAATCTGTCCTCCACAAATGAGCATAATACATGCATGTTGGGCTCCCATCAAAAGGCTACAGGGGTGATCCAGCCACCTTCAGTGAGAAAAGAAACACCTTTACAAGCTGATGCTGAAATCCACGTGCCAAGAGCACAGGGCCCAGTCTGGGTAGTGAGATCTATGTACACACTCAGGCCTGGTTGTGAAACTGTGCTTAGTGGGTGCACAGAGCAGCACACCCCAAAGTCAGTGTATCGTCCTGTCTTTCTGGCAATGGGGCTCAAACAAGGGCATGAAGGGCACCCCGGGGGGAGAGGTCTGAGTGCCTGCTCATCAACCTCCATCTCCTTCCTGAGATTCTTTTGCTCATTGTGTGTGTGTGTGTGTGTGTGTGTGTGTGTTTGAGTCAGAGTCTCACTCAATCATCCAGGCTGGAGTGCAGTGGCACGCTCATGGCCACCCCAGCAGCGACCTGCTGGGCTCTGGAGAGCCTTCCGCCTCAGCCTTCCAAGTCGCCAGAACTACAGGTGCGTGCTACCATGCCTGGTTAATTTTTGATTTATTGTAGAGATGAGGTCTCGTCAAGTTTCCCGGGCTGGTCTCGAACCTGCGGACTCAGGCAATTCTCACACCTTGGCCTCCTAAGGTGCTGGGATTACAGGCTGAGTCACTGAATGTGGCCCGTGTGTGTGTTCTAAACATTTTATTCTGAAGATTCTCAGGCATATACAGCCTTGGAGAGAATAGAATAATGAACTCCCACGTCCACATCACACACTTGCAACAATTTTCAGCTCATGACCAAGTTTATTTCTTGGGTCCTTCTCCCCAACCCAAAACTCTGCTTCCTTAGAGTATTTCAAGGCAAATCCCGGATACCATGGGATTTCAGCCGGAAATGCTCTGTTGTGTTTGTATAGCACCTCTAAATAGTCTTTCCCTCGATGGAGATACAGATAAAGGTGGGAAGCTCAGAGTTCACACATCCATAGCAGGACCAGTCTACTCTGGGCTTTAGAAAGATGGTCCAAGGATCTACCTGGAAGGAGCCAATATGGCATCTGCTCTGAGAACCATTTCCATTTCCTCCATCCATCCTTTTATCTCGTTTGCTTTTGTTTGGCAACGGTTCCTCCCCAGGACATTGCTGCAGTTTTCCCATCAGCTTCCTCCTGCTGTCTTGGGTTAGGCTTCTCCCTAGGCCATGCTTCCCCCCTTTCCCCAGTTGGCTCCCCTGCAGCCAGAGATTCTTAGTTGCTCAGAGCTCCACGATCACATATTCCAGCATATTAGGGACACCAGTTACTCCATGACGTCTCTTCTGTGGGAGCTGGATTTACAGACAGGTGCATGTGAGATGGGTGGTCTCTGTCCAAAAGTGTAACTGATGGGGCCCCTGGCAATAGGAAATTCATCTAGTCCTCTAAAATGGCCCAACTTTACAAATGTTGGATTTCCTTATCGGATTTATTGATTTTATTGTGTAAAGCATAGTCCACTGTGGATTGGGCCACTTCTTTCTTGCCTTTTCGTGTCATTTGTAATTTTATAATCATTATGTTGTTATTTTTGAGCTGGGAGCCTCACTCTGTCGCTCAGGCTGGAGTGCAGTGGCATGATCACAGCTCACCGCAGCTTCGACCTCCTGGGCTCAGGTGACCCTTCCACCTCGGCCTCCCGAGTAGCTGGACTACGGTTGGTAATCCAGCTAATTGTTTTTATTTTTTATTTTGTAGAGACAAGGTCTCACTATGTTGCCCAGACTGGTCTCCAACTCCTAGCCTCAAGCTATCCTCCCACTTCGGCCTCCCAGCACTGTGCCCAGCTATGATCATTTTGATATTTCAAGTCAGTCAGTTAACCCATTTCCATTTCCTTTTCCAGGAAATTTCCTCCTAGAGGAAACTTGTAGGATTGGGAGAAAATAATGACTGAAATATAGTGTAGATCAACACTGAAACAGAATCATGTTTTCACTGTTCATTGCATCATTCACCATTTATTTTCATGCTATATTCGATGTCTTAATTATTTATATGTTTCTGTTACCTAACACTTTGTGACACATAGTAGATACTCAATAAATGCACTTTTAAAAACGGAATAAGCACTTATTGAGCATTGTCTTTGTATGAGAAACAGCTCAGTTATAATGAGCAAGAATCCATGAATAAGAGGAAGTCTCTTCCTCCAGGTGACTTGAGTGGGGATTTAAGGCACACACACGCACGTTGCCATATGTACAGTGGAAAGTGCCAGGTGCCACAAAAGGATTTAGGACAAGATCATGTTAAGGGGGAGCAGAGGAAGAAATTCCTTCTGGCTTGAGAAAATTAGGCAGCACTTCATGAACTAGGGCACTGCTTGGTCCATGGGGAGAATTTTGACAGTGAGGAGGGCATAAGGATGGGCTTTCCAGGTGAATGAATGCAAGTATGTGACAGTGTGCGGGTAAGACAGGCAAGAATGAATGATGGATGAATTTGGCAAGTGTAGTATATGCTGATGGGAGGTGAGAACAAGGGTTGAAAGTGTAGGTTAGGACTTGACAGTTAAGTGTCTTCCATACCAACATAAACAGTTCAGATATTACTTGACAGGTCACAGGGAGCCATCGAAGGCTGTTGAGTAGTGGAGAGGTTTCTCCTGGCAGAAGCAGCTCTGATGCCAGAGACAAAGCACTGTCCTGGGTTCAAATGCCAGTTATTTCCTTATTAATGCAATCTCAGTTTTCTCATGTGTAAAATGGGAATGATTATACCCATCTTACATAATTGCTATGAGGATTAACAGTTGCTATGAGAACTGTATGTTTGAAAAATTAACACAGCTGCAGTGAATTGGGTGGGGTGGGGGGAGGTTTGGGGCTAGAAAATACCGGTTTGGCTATAGAAGCAAGCCAGCTTTCTGAAACCATTTGGAGTGAATTTCAAGATACCAGGTCACATACCTAAGGGACTTTTGGCAGAGTATCTCCTTTCTGACTCCTGTGACTGGCACCACTAAGGTTTACATTTAAAAATTTGAGCAACCTCATGGAGATGTCACCAACCAGGCAGGAGGAACAGATATGGAGTGAGGCCGCAGCACCATCCTGGTGACTCCTGCCCCACCAGGTTTTGTCATGTGAGTGGCTGGGTCATGGCAAAGTCTGGGAGTCCATGGGGGGTGTGAGGGAATGTAGGGTCTCTGAGGTGGGCTTGGCGGCCTCAGGAGGGCCTGGATATTGGTGTCCCACAACTGGAGTCCTCCTGCCTCCTCCTTCAATCAGGAAAGAGAGGCTGAGCGATTGTGAGGAGTATTTATTCGTGGGATCTGCCTCCAGGCTTCCTGCTGTCTCCCTCACAAGGTACTCACTGAGGTGTTCAGGAGAAACTTGCAGAGAGAGGTCTGGGCCCCTCTAAGTCTGTGTGGGCTTGCTCTGTCTTGGCTTAGGGCTTTGAGACAGACCATATGAAACAATTTGCTCTGCCCTACCTGCCCCAAAGCGGAGAGTTCTGGGAAGTGCAGGTCCGTGACAGTCTTGGTGTGCACCCCTTCTCCTTTCTTACCTTCCTGTGGGGGCTTCTCATTTCAAACACACCATCTGGAGGCGAAGGCAAGAATTGCAGTGAACTTGCACTAGGCCAGCACTGGTATTTTACAAGGTTGGTGCCATGTAGGGTGGGGGAGGGGGGAGACTGGTAATACCTCTGAGCCTCTGTTCTTCCCTTAAGCAACGTCTCTGACTTCACCAGGGCTTGCTACCATCCAGCTAAGACAGGACACTTTCCAGTTCTCTTGAAGCCAAGAATGGTAGATAGACCGGATCTGTTTCTTTACCCCACTCTGAGTCCCACTGTTGATATGTTCTCATCATGGGTGGAGTGTACTTCTTGCCCTTGACTTTGAGCTTGGTGATGCGCCTGTGCTTTGACCAACAGCACATGAGCGACAGTGGCAGTGTGCCAGTTTTGACTTTAGACAGGGTTGTACAACCTTTTGGTTTCCCAGGGCCACATGGAATAAAGAGAAATTGTCTTGGGCCACGCTTAAATGACATAATATAATTTGATATAACATAATTAGTGTATATATATATATAATAAGACTTCTTTTCTATATGTTTTATTATAAAGTTTAGAAAAATAAGAACAATATAAAACTAGCAGAGAATTTGACCTTGTTTTTGTAAAACGAATCTACCAATGTCTGGTTCAATGGAAGTGGTTGCAATTCTTAGTGGGTTCTCAAGGTGCTTATCAGAAATGTTTGTTTGAATTTTGCCCTTCATGGGCTTCATCCCTGAAAACAACTGCTCACAAATGTATGTACTGCCTACGAGCCATGTCATGAATAAGTTGTGATTGTGAACTTCAAAAATGGAGCTACCCTGGAGTCATGAAGAAAATAAATGCTAAAAAACATATGATGCTAAAAGGTTTTGTGGGGCTGCCTTACTATCTATCCTGGGCTGCATGAAGCCTGTGGGCTATTGGTTGGACAAGCCTGGTGTAGACCTTATGTCCTTTGCAGCTATGTGGATGGGGCTGGAGATCACCATCCTAAATAAACTGACTCAGAAACAGAAAACGAAACACCGCATGTTCTCACGCATATGCGGGAGCTGAACAGTCACAAGGTTGGAAATAATGGACATTGGGGATACCAATAAGGGGGGTAGGGGGGCGAGGGGTCCAGAAATGACCTACAGAGTACAATGTTCACTATCTGGGAAATGGACCACCTGAGACCCAGTCCCTGCAACGAATACACATGTGTACCCTCTAAACCTAAAATTAAAAAAAAAAACAACAAACCCTTGCCCATTTCTACTCTCTCTTTGGTGCCTTTTGGGGCCATGACAAGAATAGGTCCTGGCGAACCCATCCACCCAAGGAAGATGAAAGGCATGTGCAACAGAGTCACTCGACAAACACAGACCTGCAGTGAGAGATAGAATCAGCCCAGCCACTGCAGCCTGAAGCAGAATTGCTGGTCTGAGGCCAGCTCTGTGGAGCGGAACCCTAGCCAATCTGCAGATATGTGCTTAGTGTTGTATGGCACTGAAATTCTGTGGTTGCTTGTTATGCAGCTATAGGTAACAGATACATAAGGAGTGGTTGTGCGACGAGGTTCTGTTCAAATATAAGTGGACAGGATATGTGGCTCTCCTAGGTATATGCTTTCCTCCTTCTCTTCATTCTTTTCCACTTTTTGCTGTCCAGAGTGTGAATGTGATGGCTGGAATACCAGCAGTCAAATTGAACCATGAGGACAACTACATTCTAAGAATGGTGGACCGCTCAACTCTAGAATTATTTTACTGGAGAGAGTAATAAACACTTAAGTTGTTTAAGTCACTATCATTTGGGAGCTAGGAAGCCAGATAGCATCCTTACTGACACAGGAAATAAAATGAACTGAGATGACCAGAAGGAGACCCCAGGAATCACTGGGAAATGTGGGGGAAGTTTAGTGTTACTCTGTTTGCAAGGAGAATTGTGTTTTGGGCTGTGATGTAGAAAGCAGTCTAAAAGCATTGGGAATAAGCGTTCTGTTTTGCGTAAATGAACAAGGCTGGTCTCATGAATTTGATGTGTGCATGATTGCCTAAAGTAACCAGAGAAGACTCTCTGCTCAGAAATCTCTCTCCCACTATACCATCTTGAGGTCTGAAATTCCTCTGGCGCCTACCCCTTGCTTTGGATCAACAGGCTTGCTCATGGAAGTTGGACTTTAACCAGGCATGCCCCATATTTCTTAACACAGGGTGAGTTGAAAAGGATGCCTTCTTTTTAACTCTTCTGGAGAGTGATGGTAAATGGCACTGAGCACGTAGGACTTCTAATATGAATAAAGGACCATTTTACAAGACCAGTGCTCTAACCCCTGAGATATGGAGCCAGCTGCCCAGAGGACTATTTTAAAGCCTGGAAAAGAAGGCCTGGGTGAATGCTTTGTGGGAAACCCGAGGCCACTGAATGACAGAAAAATTTCTCCTCCCTACCCCACTTTTTTTTGAGACAGGGTCTTGCTTTGTCACCCAGGCTGGAGT
>CAUYQG010290033.1:0-12919 GCA_963574415.1 Tarsius wallacei
ATATCTAAAGAAATTATGGTAGTAATTGGAGGGTAAACAAATTTGAAAATGTTTATGCGGCCGGGCTCGGTGGCTCAGCCTGTAATCCCGCGCCTTTGGGAGACTGAGGTGAGTGGATTGCCTGAGCCCGCGGGTTCGAGACCCGCCGGGGCAACTTGGTGAGACCTCATCTCTACAATAAATCAAAAAATCAGCCGGGCATGGTAGCGCGTGCCTGTAATTCCGGCTACTCGGGAGGCTGAGGCGGACGGACGGATCGCTGGTGCCCAGCGGGTCGAGGCTGCGGTGGCCGGGAGCGGCCCCTGCACTCCAGTCTGGGCGACAGAGTGAGACTCCAACTCAAAAAAAAAAAAAAAAGAAAATGTTTATGCACTTTTATCTACTCACCTCCAAAGAGTTACGTATTCTATTATATAGACTGCAACTCACTCTAGGATGACTTAAGTTCCATTCAAATGTTTCTTGGTTGACATAAGAAAGTTTGATGATTGAGAGCTAAGAAGATATTACAATAGAGACCATTGGATCTGGACTGAGATAAATTATTTTTAATCCCAGCTTTGTCTAATTGTATGATTTTAGGAAAGTTACTTGCCATCTTAAGCCTTATTTTTCTCATCAGTAGGAATACAAAAAAAATGGAATAGTTGTAAACTGCAATTTCACAAGGCTGCAGTTATAAGAATTAAATTATAGAGGGAATGGATATTCAAGTTCCCATAAACTACAAAGTATTGGCCAACCATGTGTACCATTTGGATGATCACTTTGAGGACAATCACTCATACAATTCTAAAATCATTTTATTAAATATTAGAAGTCATACAAACCCCAAATGAGTAAAATAACCTCATAAAAATATGTGATATAAATCATAGCAGTGCAACAAATTTGTACTGCAATGAGAAACCACAGAATAAAAATACAATCTTAATGTGATGACTCTTTCCTACTTTTTTATATGAAAGGCTCTGATACTGGGAATATGGTGTTATATTTCCTTTTTAAATGTATCAATATTATTATAACATCTCAAAACTCCTGACAGGTGAAAGAAATTCTGACAGATCTCAAACACTGAATTACAATCGGTTCAAATTTCCTTAGAAATTTAAATGAACTGTTAGTCAGACCTTAAAAAGTGCTACATGTTATATAATAAATAACTGAGTATGACTGTGCAGTACTTTAAATCTGGTGTTTTATATCGTGGAATATTATAGAATCTATCAAAATGTGTATAATAAAAGACCCATAAATCTATTTAAAAAAAGATTTAATATTTTATAATCATCAACTCAGAAGACACCTTCTAATTATGATTGGCATATACAATGAGGTCCATCCAAAGTAATATTAAAAGGCAAAGAATAGAGTTATGGAATGCTTTTAAAATAGAAACTGAAATAATTAATAATCTTAATCGTACACTTTGAATAAAAGTTATAATAATGACTCAAACATCAATAAAGCAGCTCAAAATGACATAAACAGTTCAGGGAAAAGACAATACAAATTGCATGGAAACGTATGAAAAATATTTTAGTTTTGATCAGAAATTTTAAGACAATAATGGCCAGCAGCTACTATGGTTAGCCAACAAGTCAGAAACCATTTAAAAAGTCGTGTTTAGTATGTTTACACTATAAGCTCATCTCTATACTCTACTGGTGAGAGTGTGAATTTATACAACCTTCCTGGAAAGCAATTTGTCAACACATACCAAGGTCTGTAAAAAGTTAATACCCTTTTGTACAGTAATTTCTCTTCTAGAACTCTATCCCAAGGAACTAAAAAATATCTAGACAAGCATTTTAATACAAAGGTGAAAATCATGACATACTTATAATAGCAAAAACCTATAAGCAAATTAAATGTCTAATGTTTGGATCATAATTAATATATTTTAGAAGAGATGTAGATAGAATACGTGGTATGACTAAATGTAGATTTTTTTAAAAAGTATTTAATAACATGGAATAGTGCTTATGATCTGCAGTTAATTTAAAATTAAGAATGCAATTATGTATCAAGTCTATTTAATCTTGACGTAATGTGTAGAAACACTTCATACTTCAAATACACAAATTTAGAAACTGGTAAAAAATATATCAAAGTGATTGCAATAATTTTTCACATAAGGTAAATTGCTTTATATCTTTTTGTTTTTTGTACGCTTTCTATATTTTTTACATTAAGCACATATTTTTCTGAAAACAAAGATATAGTACATTTTAAGTACATAAAATTCACCGTATTTTTTTAAATTTCAAAGTAACATTAAGTTTGTAGATTTAAAAACTTAAATCTGTCAAATGCAAGACATCAAAAACTTTACAGAATTACACAAATATATCTGAAATAATTTTGTACACAAGAACAGAGACATGCACTATATTTTTCAATATTCACTGTTTTACCAACAAATTATAAATATCACAATTATTCATAGAGAGAATTTATTTATTTTTTACTTTATGGCATGCTCTGTTAATATTGTTTGATAATTATTTGACTATGTCATTTTTCCCTCATAAATATTTACATTTATGGACATGGCTCCTGGACTGGACATCAATGTTAAAAACCTCCTTATGCCTGGCAACCCCTTCTGGTCCCTTTCTGCTGTGGGGGTTTTTCTGTCCTCTTAATAAATCCTGCTTTTTAAAAAAAAATCTCCTTATGCCATGCTTCATTTGTAGTTCCCAACTGCAATTTGAACACTTCTAATTTTCAAGCAGCATGGCAATTGTAGTCTCATCAATATACCCCATATAAATGTATCTCCTATAGCAAAATATATAACAAGAATAAAAAAAGCCAAAAAAAGAACTCATCCAAATTTTTCACTTTAGACTTGAGAAAAACAAGAATAGAGAGGGATTTCCTCAGTTTTTCTTTCTCGTAAATTTCTGGCAACCCTAATACCTTTTATTAATTATTTTTATCACAATTTCTAATCGTACCACAATGTACAACTGTTTTATATTTCCTATGAACACACTTAAAATGACTTAAAAGCACATCTAGAATGTATTCTACTGTGTTTGTGGGAGTGGAATGGGGACCAAGCAGATAGTATAGAAAAAACACACAAACACTTTAGTTGAGTCACACACCTCAGGACTTCATTGGGTCCACATCTTAAGAGGAAAGATTTAATCAAAACTAAGGTATATTAACTGATCCTTTGAGATTTTACTTCTAAATGCAAATCCAAACTTTTACTAATCAAAGTATAAAAACAACTTCAAAATCTTTGTTTTTGACTTTTTGTTCTTTAAATAATTATGAGCAGACCATGGGAGAAAATGCAATGAGCTACAAATGAAATAACTGTTCAGCTGTTTGTTAAGCTATTTAACTTGAGATTTCTTTATCCAACTCTGATTGAATTGTCTGCATGCCCTACAACGAAGTATAATGAAAGGCCACATAAGAAGCTTTTACAATTCACCCCTCTGATGTTTTTCTTATTTTTTATGAGAGTAATCCAATATAAGAACAAATGTTCAGCCAGAAATCTCACTCCTTGGTACTAAACTTTCCCTAATCTATTTTTCTACTTGAGGATCCTTGCATAACTTCTAAATATTCACTTTCTATTGCCATACTTCGTCCTTAAAGGAAACATGGAACAGAAATGGAATTAAAGAAGAGCTAAATAGTAATAAAAGAGAGAGCAAATACACTAACGTGTTTATGAACTTATGAGTAAGATGAAGAATATTTTTGCAACAGATAACCTTTTATTACATATACAAAATAAATATCGAATACATGCATAGTTGATCTTAAACATAAATAATCAAAGTACATTATAACTTAAATGGAAGATACAATTTATGACATCGACAAGAACTATATTAATTGTCTAAGTGATTAGATGATTAGGTGGTCCCTATGATGGTATAGATAGCATAACTTTAAAGAGAATTCTAGAATTATCTTAACATATTTATTTTACATAGCATAATCATGCAAATATATTTTCCTACAAATACATTAGTAAATATTTAAGGCAACTTGAAAATCTCTAAATTACATTCACATGTACAGTCAACCATTTTTCATAGGAAATTATATTTTTCAGTTGTTTTAGTCTGTTTTGTGCTGCTACAAAAGAATACCTGAGACTATACAATTTACATATCATGGATGTTTATTTTTTTATAGTTCTGAAGTCCAGGAAGTCTAAGACTGAGGAGCCAGCATCTTGCAATAAACTTCATGTGGCTTTTATTTTAAGGTGGAAGACAGAAGGGCAAGAGAGGAAAAAAGAGAATGCAAGAGGAGGCTGAACTTGTCCTTTTATAAGAAACCCACTCCCACAATAATGGGACTAATCTATTCATGAGGGCAGGGCCCTCATGACTTAAATACCTCTTAAAGGTCCCATCTTGGGGATGAAGTTTTCAACACATGAAATTTGGGAGACACATTCCAACCATAGAATCAGTCTTTATCCTCACATGAATTTCCTACTATAAAGCCATACTACTATAAAGCCATAAAGGAATATGTCAAAAATGGTTTCTGGGAGCAGAGTGACTGGTAGTCAGGCTCCAGTGTTCAGTCACATGCCACTCAATAACCATATGATCAACATCACATGCTGTCAAAATAATCTGAACAGAGATTCCCAGAAACGTAATGTCATGGCTGCTGCAGTTTGCCATTACTCTAGAAGTTTAGCTTGTTGATTTAATATTTGCTTCCAAGCTCTCTTATCTTTGTTCCTGAATAACTCTGGATATTCATATTCTACACAGTCTTTGTGCTGATAGCTTAGCAGAGAGTTGTCTCAACGTGTCTGCATTAGCTAAATAGGAGGACAGACTGGTACCACAGGGATATTTCTCTGAACAGGGAATTTTTATTATTAAATAGTCATGTAGACATTCCCTTCCATCTCTCCTTTTCCTTCTCCTTTGCTCCACATTTGTGTAGCATTATGAGGGTGGAGCCCTTTTTTAGAAACTTTGACATCATTTATACCTGGCCTAAACTGTAGGATAATGAGAGGTCAGAATATTGTAGGTACTCCACTAATTACACGCTTGTAGGTTTTCCCCCAGTATACCCTACTATAAATCTGCACCATGTGAACCAGGAGTGTTTGTCTGTGAACTATTGCACGGCAATCTAAAAACGCAGACAAGACTTAAAGCTAGAAATAAAACATATCTATGCCAGAGCAACTGAAAACTCAGGAGGCCTAGCGAGCAGAAAAAAACATTTTCTCCCTTTGCATTCAGTTAAAAAAAATCATTTTGGATGGCATAATGACTTGGGAATTTAATTTAATGCATAAATTAAGTGACCAATAAGTATGTATTAAATTGATTTTATCATTTATCCTTCTTTATTCTTCTGGGTTTTTTTTTTTTCTATATTCTCTCCGGATTTACTATTTTCAACTTTGCAGTGCTAAATGCTATAACTATGCAGCTTTCAGTAGAACTCTTTGATCTTTTTTGAAGAAAGAAGCTGTTGAAATTTGATGAATAATTAGTGAAAACTTGACAGCAATCAGTCAATTAATCAGCAAGTATATGCCAAGTGGATTATACTGTGATAAGCATCAAGATAAAGAAAGAAATATGAGTTATGGTCTTAAGCTTTCAAGAGTTTACAACAAAATGAAGAGATAAGTTTTATATATATATGTATTTAATCGGCAGCATATGTTTGAATGTTTATTTTATTTATAGAGACACTAAACTAAGACAGAGAATACGTAATGCAGTCATATTGGGAATTATTCAAAACATCTTAGGCCAGGCACAGTTGTTCACACCTGTAATCCCAGCACTTGGGGAGGCCGAAGCAGGAATATTGCTTGAGCTCAGGGTTTTGAGACCAGCCTAGACAATATAGAGAAGCCTTGACTCTAGTCTCTACACATACATACACACACACACACACACACACCCCCACACACACACACTCACACACACACACAAACACATTAGCCAGGCATGGTGGTGCTCACCTGAAGTCCACACTATTCAAAAGGATGAGGCAGAAAGATTGCCTGGGCCTTGGAATTTGAGGCTACGGGGAGCTGTGATCCTCCCACTGCAATCTAACCTGGGTAACACAGTGAAGCAGCAGCAACCTCCGCCAAAAAGTTTTAAATTTAAATATCGAAGTACATATCTACTTGAATAATCCACAATACTGAAGTTAACTATAAGTTCTAAACTATTGTCAAAATCAATATATTTTGCCTGTAAAAATTTTTTTTTCCCCAAATCGTTTGTCATGGCTTCTTATGAAATACAAGAGAAGTCTCATACTGGTTCCAAAATGTGTTGTATGCAGTCGACTTTTGGAGTAGCACTTTTTTTTAAAATCACAAAGCTCAGTGAATTTAATTAAATCTCAACTGCCTCAAAGCAATTCTTTTTATTGTACAAAATTGCACTTATCATTCAGATGGCAAAAAAACATATAAGATGCTACTGTCTTTCCAATCAAGAAATTTACATATAGGCAATAAGTAAAAAGGTCCATAACATGGCCCAGAAATGCCATTTAAGCTTTCTGATGGATGTTTTAAAGTCAATTCAGATCAGCGTATGGTGAGTTATGTGGCTGCATTCTAGAGCCTATGTTATTCCAAGACCTGGGATGACAGAAGTCATCTCAAGTATATATAGTCTCAGCAACAAAATAGACAGTGAATGCCAAGGTGAAGAAAGCGCTGAGAATATGGAAATTCCACCATACTGACATACATTTTCCCTTTGTTTATATTTTCATTGCTTTCTCATTCTCCTTCCCTAGTCTCAAAGTCACTTAGCTTGAGCTCAATTAGGTAATTATCTCGTAAGAACAATTGACCTAATAGTACAATTGAACTAATGCTTTTAAACATCTGTAGCTGTCAGTGTATGTTTGTGTGTGTGTGGAGGGGGGATGTAGATAGGTAGGTAGATATATTCTAGATATCTTTGCTCCATTATTCATTCATTTCTGCTTTATGATTTTGTAGGATATAAGAGTTTCCACTGGGAAATATCAGCAGACACACAAGGGAGTGTGTAGACCCCCTGTACATTCACATGGATAAAACTAAGTGGCCATGGTGAACTAGTCCTGTGGTACTACCATGATGTTCATCTGTTTAGACCATAAAGCACAGATATGACATATTAGAAACACATGACACAACTAGACAAATGTAATTTATCAAAACAGCAATTTCCACTGGATGATGTTATTTTAATTTTACCCATTCTCTGTAACATAATGCTTGTTTTCCAATACCACTAATATTTTGTTTTGCACTTTTATGATTTTTATTTAATATGCTTATAATAATATGTGCTGACTACAAATAGAAAAATGAAAAACTATTTTTAAAAATAAAATCTCCCATCTACCAGAGAAAACAAGTTGCCTCATTATAAAGTTCCTTTCATATACATATAGTGTATATATATTATTATGCACACAATCATCCTTACTAACAAATTGAAATCATACTGTTTTATGATTTAGATTTTATTATTGCCTTTTTCATATATTTATTTACAGTTTTTTTTGAGTTGGAGTCTCACTCCGTTGCCCTGGCTGGAGTGCAGTGGCATGCTCACAGCCACCCCAGCATCAACCTGCTGGGCTCCAGCAATCCTTCTACCTCAACCTTCCAAGTAGTCAGAACTACAGGCACGTGCTACCATGCCCGGCTAATATTTTAATTTTTATTGTAGAGGTGAGGTCTCGCCAAATTTTCCAGGCTGGTCTTGACCTTGTGGGCTCAGGCAATTTGCTAACCTCGGCCTCCCAAGGTGTTGGGATTACAGGCTTGGGCCACTGTGCCTGGCCTTATTTACACTGTTTTTAAGAACACCAGTTTTCTGCCAGTGGTACTTCCACTGTCTGTACTCCATTCACATCAATCATGTTCATTTTCATTGATCATCTCTTTTTCATTTTCTCAAACTCTAAGGGATTTTTAAGAAACATTCTTCTACAGATTATTAATTCAATATTCCTGAACGATTAATGCCTTTCTTTATCACCTCAATTACAGATTTCAATTCTGCTAATGCTATTTTAGTTTCTTTGCAGTAGCTCAATGTTTTGTTTTAATCTCTGCTGTTCTTTTTATTTTTACCTGTTTTCTTTTTATCATATAATATTCTCCACATAAGACTTTCAGTTCCTAATTATTTGAAGCTTTGTGTGTTGATATATTTTCCGCAATTTTGTTTTTTACAGTAAATATTTTATAACAACGTGTTCTTCTTTTGAAACATCAGAAAAACTTTCCCTTTCCTCTGCATATGTGTATATGTTTGTTTATAAGTGTTTGCTATGATAATGTTTATTAATTTATTACCAAAGGGAAATGCTACCATTAATAGATTATTCTCCCCTTCAGGTTATTGTGGTAGCCTGGAGCAGTGGCTCATGACTGTAATCCCAACAATTGAGAGGCCGAGGTCAGAGGATCTCTTGAGCCCAGAGTTGGAGGATACATTGAGCTATAACTGAGCCACTGAGAGACAAAGTGAGACCTTTTTATAAAAATAATAATGCAATAATAATAATACAAATTTTGTGTTTGAGGGCAACAAGAAAGAATCCACTTTACTTATAGGATATTTTTTAAATGTACTGATTTTATGATTCTTTTTTCTCAATTTTCTTCCATTGCATTCTGTCTCCCATAATGATAACAAACCACAGCCTTCATCCAATGTCAAGGGCATTACAAGTGTACAGAAAATAAAGTCATTCAATGAGATTTCTTTCCAAACTCAGAGAGTTTGAAAAGAAGAGTTTTTCACCAGTAACCTAATCTTACATTCTTGTTATTGGCTTTGGTATGCACAAGCACTTTGCCTAAGATGGGGTACTTCCAAAATCTTAGCATAAAAACAATCACTTAGACTTATCTCAAATTTTTTTTTCATAATTGATAATGTTATGATTTCTTCTTTAAATGGGAATTTTTAGTGGCAATACGTGACAGACTACATTAGAGACTGCTAACCTGATGTTCTTTTTGCCTAGATATTCTTAAACAGTTTTGGTTTGTTTCGTTTCTACTGTATTGTATCCTCAAGCTGAAGTTTGTAAATCTGAACTTTACGATGAAAATTTTTGAAGAATTACTACAAGAATATTATGAAAAATTCATAGACACTCACCATGTAACATTCACATTTATTCTATACCTATATAAAAATGTGTGTATGTGAATATATGTAACAATTTTTTCTCCTACTTTAAATACTTTAAAATTTTACAACCTGCCTTTTTTTTTTCTGAGTGCTCTGTTTTGTGTGTAATAATTCTGTGTCTCAACAAAATAAATGAGTATGGGATTTAAGCTTGTGTTTGTATGTGTATAGGAAGAGTAAAACTGATTTTGGCTTAAGATGAAATGAGGAAAACATCTAGACTTAACGGAATAAGCTTAGATATTGGGGTCAATGAGACACGTGTTGTTATCTCAGCACTTTCATGAATTAGATGAGTGATCTTCATTTCTCTTAATCTCTCATCTGCAAAAATACAGCAAACCATTCTTCAAAAGATCAAGTGAAAAAATGCTGTGTATGTATTAACCCTTCCTGTGCTCCTTTTTGAGTGAATTATGAGTGTCACCATATCTTTGGTGTAATAAAGTCAATTAACATCTTTGACAAGAGCATCTTAGAGAATATTCTTGCTGAGTTCTTTTATGGTGATTCTTATACAGCATGAACACTTTGACCAAAGATAAGGAAATACATCTATTTAGAGAACATTTTACTCTATAGATGCTACATTCAAACATCTGATGACATGGAACTGAACAGTCATCATTATTTTTCTCTTCAACCAATATTTATTGTATCAATGGTGTATGAACTTTGTCCTGAACATTACAAAAAATACAGATATGATTTCCTCAAAAGTTTGACTTCATTAAAATAGCCACCTGACAGATATAGAGTGCCTGCGGTGTTTAAAAATTGTGTCAGTCTCTAGCCTCTGTGTTTGAAGCAAATAAACTTTATAGTTTAATCTTTGTTTCAAATGGATTAACATACAGTTAACATAAATTTACATGTGAATAACAGAATATGACATTTTAAGGTAATAGATAAAGCAAAGTAATTTAAGTCAAAGGCTTCAGTTAAATCATAACTTTGGGAACTCAACATTTATGCAAATGATGCTCTAAAGGGAACTATGATATTGGGACAAATAGAATGTGAATACAAGAACAATTGGGAAGTTAGAGAATTTTCACTTCTAGCGCAACTCTGCTGAGTTATTTTCCGCTATAATCTTGAGCAAGACAATTGATCTCTAGCCTCAAATATCTAAAAGTAAACCCGATGATACTGTCATTACCAACCTCACTGGGTATTGTGAAAATTAAATTAAACAATGCCTTTGGAAGCAATTTGTAACATGTAAAAATGCTATGAAATAATATTGTCAAGTTGAGTTGTAATTTTATTTTTAGTTCTTTGAGAAATTCAGGGGCTGAATAAGTTTACATTCCCGCCAATAGCATATGAGCATTCTCTTTTCTCCATAACCTCACCAACATCCGTCATTTTTTTTTTTGACTTATAAATAATAGCCAATCTGATTGGTGTGGGATAGTAGCTCTTTGTGGTTTTGATTTGCATTTCTCTGATGATTAGTGATAGTGAACATTTCTTTTAATGTTTCTTATCCACTTGTATGTTTTCTTTTCTTTTCTTTTCTTTTTTTGAGTTGGAGTCTCACTCTATCACCCAGACTGGAGTTCAGTGGCACACTCCTGGCCACCACAGCCTCAACCTGCTGGGCTCCAGCTATCCTTCTGCCTCAACCTTCCAAGTAGCCAGAACTACTGGCATGGTGCACGCTACCATGCCAGGCTAATTTTTGATTTATTGTAGATACGAGGTCTCACCAAGTTACTCGATTGGGTCTTGAACCCGAAAACTCAGAAAATCCACTCACCTCGGCCTCCCAAAGTGCTGGGATTACAGGCTGAGCCACCGAGCCTGGCCATATGTTTTCTTTTAAACTAGCAATCCCATTACTGGATATATACTCAAAGGAAGACAAATTGTTCTACTAAAAAGACACCTGCACTTGTATGTTTACCACAGCATTATTCACAAAAGTAAAGACATGAAACCAATCTAGCTGCCTCTCAACAGTGGAACAGACACAGAAAACATGGTACATATATGCCTTGGAATACTATACAGCCACAAAAAGAACAAAATGATGTCCTTTGCAGCAATGTGGATGTAGCTGGAGGCCATTATTCTAAGCTAATTAATGAAGAAACAGAAAGCTAAATACCGTTATGGTCTCACTTATAAGTGAGAGCTAAACCCTGGGTACACATAGATATAAAAATGAGAACAACAGACTCTAGGGACTTCTAAAAGGGAGAGTAAGAGAAGGGGGAGAGAGTTGAAAAACTCCCTACTGGGCACCATGCTCACTATTTGGAAGTCCAAGCCTCACCATCAAGCAATATACTCATGTAACAAACCTGTGTTTGTATCTCCTGAGTTTAAAATAAAAACAAATACAATAAAATAATGTTGCTACAGTGACAAAACAGCATATAAATAACTAAGGATATAATATTTTTCAATTTTCATTCTTTATGAAATTTTTTCTTTTGGTGCGAATACTTATATTTAATTTCTATGCACTATCAAAGGAAAATTATACCAGGTAGTTATTTCAAATGGCCATCGAGGCTTTATTCAAGATCATTGCAATAGGGACAAGACTATTGCAACAGAGAGGAGAAACATTGAACTCATCTTTCCTGAAACAAGAGACAGGAGGTGTTAGGGTACAGATAGGGTGAGGGTGGATGAACAGAGAGAGAGGGGTGCAGGGAGAGAGGGACACAGCACTGCGAGAGCCAGCAAGCTGGAGGTGCTCACTGGCAACCCAGAGATTCCAGTAAATGCAAAGAATTGCAACCCACAAAGAGTTGAGAGAAGATAAGATTTGTTTAAGAAAGCTTCAACCCCCACAGACAGGGAGCGGGCCTCCACTCTAGGTGAGTGTGGCATAGTCGTAGCCCCCCAATGTCCTGGCTTAAATCCTTTTCCTTGGAGATGTTGCAATCAGGTAGACATGACTGCTGTGACTTCCTTATCAACCACCTGTGGATGTCTTGGAGAACCTGTGACACAGAGACCCACTAATGTCTGTCCACATTATCATAGCCCCTAGAGAAGGGCGTGACAAGGATTCTAATTCTCCTGCACCTTCCCGAAAGAATAAAATTCCTTAGAGCTAATGGAGAGTGCACCTCCCCTTATCTCCTATGTATTCCCAGTGGGTAGCTTTCAGGGGATCCTTGGCTTCCCTGTAGATAGTGTCCAAATGACTGGAAGATCGAATCCCCACCTGCTCCTCCTCTGAGCGTCATAACTTTTGTAATTACAAGTTTCGTGACTTCTACAATCCTTTCCCAATGCATGATGTCTTAGGCCTTGTACATTTCCTTTACTCTAGGCAAGTTTGATTGCCACTATGAGATATCTCTGATACCTGGCACTGGGAAGTCTGTTTCTGAAAAGACAAAGTCGGCAAAGTTAATTTTTCCTAAAGTGTGCATTTCTCCAAAAACATAGCTTCTACTTTCTCATCATTGTGTTAAGGTTTAGGACCAAGATGAAAAATGGTTTCCCACTCTCGGTCTGTCCTTTCAGGAGGATTTTTCAACACTGGGGCAAGCTAATGGAAAAGTAATAAAAGACTTTAGCCGGGTTCGGTGGCTCAGCCTGTAATCCCACGCCTTTGGGAGGCTGAGGTGAATGGATTGCCTGAGCCCGCGGGTTCGAGACCCGCCTGGGCAACTTGGCGAGACCTCATCTCTACAATAAATCAAAAAATAAGCCGGGTGTGGTAGCGCGCGCCTGTAGTTCCAGCTACT
>CAUYQG010290037.1:0-50473 GCA_963574415.1 Tarsius wallacei
TCCTTGGAGGAACACTGGGTGAAATCTCTTTAGTAAGAATTCAAGGGGGTGGGGGGGTGAAATCTCTTTAGTAAGAATTCAAGGGTGAGGGCGATGGGATTAATGGTGGTAAATATCTGTCTGGGGATGGGGAGACACCTCTTATCATCAAGGGTGCCTGAACGAAGCATTTTGGTATGCCTAACCCCTAACTGTACCTCACAATACCATAATAAAAAAAATAAAAAAAATAAAAAAAGAATTCAAGTGGCCAGGTCTGCAATCCCAGCTACTCTGGAGGCTGAGGAAGGAGAATAGTTTGAGCCCAGGACTTTGAGGTTGCTGTGAGTTCTGCTCATGCCACTGCACTTCAGCCTGGGTAACACAGTGAGACCGTGTCTCTGAAACAACAAAAAAATTCAATTGGCCAAGTTGCAGTATGCAGGGCTTATTACATGCCCACTGTTTGCAACAGATAGAGGAGGACACAAGTTAACATAATCACATTCTACTGGATAAAGGCCTCTTTGGGACAGGCAATCTGGCCATGTAGGTATTTTTGCTTCTCTGGGATTTATTTTAAGCATGGAATCTTAGAGACAGAAGGAGTCTGAGAAATCATCCAGTTCAACCTCCACATTTTCCTGAGAAGGACTGAGATTACAAGAGGTTTGCAGCCCTACTTTCCTTCGATGACACCTGGCTGCTCCTCATCTTGTTTTGGATTCTTGCGTGTGACAACCATTCCAGGTCATCTGCACATCGAGGGCAAGAGCCCCCACACACAGTACTGGAAACAGAAAACCGCCCACAGCAATGCTCTACAGAGATATTCTGGGGGTTTTATATCTATGCACAGAAACAAAACTCTGCTTTTAGCTCTCTCCTCTGATCTAATTTTTCAAACAAAAAAAGAAAGAAAGAAAAAGGAAATAGCAAGGAATCTCGTTATTTGCTTTTTTTCTTATGTATAGCTGGGAATGGAATCAGTCGTTCTAATCATGTCCACTCTGTGTGTATGCATAATCATCCTCTTTTCTAATTGGTCCTTGGGTACAGCCCTATATGCTTTAGTGTGCTTCATGGTAAAACTGTCAGATATATACACATAAGCAGATATATATGACATAGTACACCTAGATACTGATCTAGTGGAGAAAAATTAAAATTACAAAATTCTCAGGCAAGCATTCATAGATTCAAAACCAGGAATTGACACCTTACTAATCGTGCCACCTTCATTATTTCACATCTCAGAACCTCAGTTTCATCATCAGTAAAACGGGAATAATAACAATAACTGCTAAGGGTTTCTGCAAAATATGTTCACCCTCCCTTCCTCCCTTTTGCCTTTCACGTGGGTATAACTGGACCAAAAAGTGTGCTTACTTTGTCATGGAACAATTTGGCACTTTCTTTTTTCAAAAATGCCAAGAGAAGAAACTAAGTGAATATAGATTTCCTGGTTAGGAGAACTTAAGGTTTCTCCCTAAAAGCAATTTTAAAAACAAACAACCTGAGAGCATTTCCAGATAATCAGAGCTCTCCTTTCTCATCCCAGTTCTGCCCTTTCCCTCTATTTCCCTTTTGCTGGCTACAAGGATCTTTGTGAAACGCACGTGAACGGCCCACGGCTTCCATCACGCCCTGTCCCTAAATCAACTCTGTCCAGACCCAGACTTCAGATCTGTGAGTGATGCAAGAAGCTGTTTTTGGCTTCAGGAATGTTTTCCTCTGTGTTCTGACTCCTCTCTTGTCCTTCTTTCCTCTCCATCTTTTCTCCACCTCTCTCCCCAGACACCCCCACTGTTTCCCTCTTCCTGTTTTCTTAGTTTCTTCTCCCCTCCGTGGTGGTCAAAGCACCAATCAATCACAGCCTCAGTCACAATCGCAGTTCATCTGGGGTTCCTCTGTCTCCGTGATAAGACAAGAAGAAGCAGTCTCCTCAAAGGACAATCCACAGTAGCCTGCAGGAGGTGGCTCATGAGAGCTTCTCCCGTGGCCTGAGGCCTGGGAGAGCAGGAAGACAGCTAGCTGTGCGAGTGTGCCAGTGACACCATTCAGAATTTTGTTTAAAAAAAAAGGGAAAATTCTGATACATTCCAGACGATTGCAAAACATATTTGAGGGTTAGATAAAATCTGGATTAGGTAAGTACAGGCTGATGCACAAATCTATTTAGGTCCAAATATCTTGCAGATTGAAAGGATTTAAATTTGACAATCCCCAGTTAGGGGTGATAAAAATTGAACTTTGCTCTCATCAAACCCCTAGCCATTATGAGAAGAAAGGGTTCACTCAAAGTTGAAGTCAAACAGCTAGTAAAAAGCAACGGAAATGTGAGTATGGATGAACATTGGAAACATTTTTAAATCCTGTAAAACTGGACTGTTTGGAAAGACACAGATGTATACAAAAAATCCCCATCCTTGTATCTGCATGGCAGTGCATAACGAACACACCTGCTCTGTTGTTCTTAGTCAAGGAAGACAGGTCCAGTCCTGGTGCCAAAGGAGACCAGAGCAGCCTTTGCCTTGGGTTCCCAGCACTGTAACCCACGTTCATCAACATCCTCAAGGGCTATTGAGCCAGCAGGACCATGTTCCCAAGCGAAACTTAAGCCATTCATTGTATGCAGTTAATGCATCTAAATCTTTTTTTTTCTTCTCTCAATTTTTACCTTGAAATTTCCAAACCTGCAGAAAAGCTGGGAGAAGCATCAATGGAACATACTTTTATTCAATATAATGCCATTCATATTCCCCAAATGCTTAACACTGATACAGTAGTATTTAAAATAAACTACATGCTCAAATTTTCTCATTTGTCTCATTAATCTTTTATGACTTGGACAATTATAAAGAGTCTAGGCCAGTGCTTTTTGAAATATTTCTATAGCCGGGCTTGGTGGCTCAGCCTGTAATCCCAGCGCTTTGGGAGGCTGAGGTGAGTGGATTGCCTAAGCCCGCGGGTTCAAGACCCACTCAGGCAACTTGGCGAGACCTCATCTTTACAATAAATCAAAAATTAGCCGGGCGTGGTAGCACGCACCTGTAGTTCCAGCTACTTGGAAGGATCGCCGGAGCCCAGCAGGTCGAGGCTGCGGTGGCTGGGAGCGGCTACTGCACTCCAGTCTGGGCGACAGAGTGAGACTCCAACTCAAAAAAAAAAAAAAAAAGAAATATTCCTATAATCTGAATATTTCCAATTGTTTCATTATGAGAAGATTCAGGCTAAATAATTTTGCCAAACATACTTCCCAGGTAGTGTGGACTTGTGTTATATCATATCAGGAGACACTTAGGTCAGTGTTTCCTATTGTGGGCGATGTAAAGTTGGATCACTTGGTTAATGTGTTAACTGCCATATTCCTACTTTGTAGAGGTACCCTTTTCCATTGTAATTTCTTTGTCCTTTCATTCAATAGTTTTAACATCCATTGATGGTCGCATCCTAAATCAATTCCTATATGGGTTCTAGCAGAATATTAATTTTTCGATCTTTTTTTCATTCATTTTGTATCTATCAGATGGACTCATCAGTATCAAACCTTGGTCTTTCTGACACCAAAGCTCATGCCCTTTCCAGTACACAAGCTACCTTTCTAACAGTAAACAAATGAAGCTAGTCATCTGAGCTGCTAGGAAAAGAAAGCATTTCAATTTCATCCCTTGTTTGGACCTCAATTTTCTTCTATCTTAGCAGAAATGAATCCCTTCTGTAACTTTGAAACTACTTAAAAAATCCCAAGGCCAGCAATTGTGGCTCACACATGCCTGTAATCCCAACACTTTGGGGGGCCAGGCAAGAGGACTGCCTGAGTTCAAGACGTCAAGACCAGCCTAGGCAACATAGCAAGCTAGTCTCTCTATTAAAAATAAAAAACAAGGCCAAGTGTGGTGGCTCAAGCTTGTAATCCCAGCACTTTGGGAGACCAAGGCAAGAGGATGGCCTGAGCCCATAGGTTCGAGACCAACCTGGGCAACATGGTGAGACCTCATCTCTATAATAAATCAAAAAATTAGCCAGGCATGGTAGTATTTGCCCATAGTTCTGGCTACTTGGAAGGCTGAGGCGGAAGGATCGCTGGAGCCCAGCAGGTCAACACTGGGGTAGCTGTGAGTGTGCCACTGCACTCCAGCCTAGGTGATGGAATGAGACTCCAACTCAAAAAAAAAAAAAGTTAGCCAGGTGTGGTGGCACACGTCTGTAGTTCCAGCTACTCAGGAGACTAAAGTGGAAGGATTACCTGAGTCCAGGAAGTCAAAGCTATGGTGAGACATCATTGTGCCACTGTGCTCTAGTTTGGGTCACAGAGTGGGATCCTGACTCAAACAAATAAATAAATATCCCAAGACTATGGTGCCCATAGAGCTGTTATTTTCAGGGCTTACATATGAAGGAATTGTTTTAAAGAGGAAGAGAACGTTCAAGTCAGGCTCTGTCCCTGAACTTCACTGACATTCTTCCACCTCTTTGGGGGTTCAGGTTTGCTTGCTTGATGGATTGGTGATTTCTTGTGTACATGTAGGTGTTGACATCAATATGTAAATTTGGGCTTTTTCTTTGTTCATTTTGTTTTCAGCGGCAAAGCTAGATTGAAGAGTTTTGTGAAGCTTTTGCCATTATTCCCTGAATATCTGGGATCCCTTGGGTTGGGGAGAAGGTGGGTTCTGAAAGCAGCCTATGAAGACCTTGACTCCACCACCTGCAAGGAGAACTTGCCTGCCTTCCAAGAAGTTAGTGCCAAATGGGAGTGCTAGAAGGAGCAGAGACCCTGCTGGCTGCTAGAACATGGGACCCAGGAAGGCCTGCTCTGGAGGGAGCCTGGGACGGGGCACCGTTACCCTTTCGCTTCCTTCCCCCGTAGCTGCTCTCACGAAAGTGTCCTTGCTTTAATGAAATTAGTGTGAGTAGACTCTTGTGGGAAAACATAGAGTAAAACCTCTAGTCCCACCTCTGTCCTTTCTCTTTGTTATATTAAGTGGCAACAACTCTTTCACACGAGTCGATTCAGGTTTACAAGTCATAATGACAGTGTCAGGGTTAGGCTGTCAGTTCTATAGGCACTTAAAAAGCCTTCCAAAATTGAAACCAAAAAATAGTCTTTGTCTGCCACCTTTGTACTATTTAAATGAGAATTTCAACAGTCTTTATTTTCCAAACATGCAAACAGGAGAGAGTGATCTGACCCACAGTATATTGACATGCCATGTAGCTATAACCTTGAGATAAAAAGTAAAGGAGAAAGTCAAAACAGTGCAAACCAAATACTAACACAAACAAGTCTTTCTTCACTCCTAACTCTTACTCCCACGTCAAGGGAACAAACTCGCTTAACACACACACTGGCAGGATGAATGCACAGGACCCAAACTTGTGCCATTCCCGGGGGAAGGTCTAATGCACTGATTCAACAAATGCTTCTTCCCGTGATACCTGCCTGTAGCAGATGCTGCTCTGGGTGTTGGGGATGTCTTGCCTACTTAGGAAATGTATAAGACTTGCAAGGTCTCTGCCCTTGTGGAATTTATCCAGTGGTGTCAGAAAAAAAAAAATCAGAGAATAGAGCCCATAGTGTTGAGAGGAGATGGAAAACAACAGCTGTACCAGAAAGCCTGAGCGGGTTTCCTGGATTCTGGATATCCAGGAATGTAACTGCTGTAAAATCTGGGTCAAACTGAAGAATGGCTATTAAAGATAGAAAGGCAGAAAGAAAATGCAGAGACTCAGAGAGAAGCTTCTCTCCCCACCACACATGGGAGAGGGTCCTTTGGGAGCTTTTACCAAATTGATCAGAAAGAGTTAAACCTAATGCTTATAAGGTGCTGGATTAAAAAAATAATTACTGTACCTTGGTCCCACCCTGAAAGAACTCCAAAGACAGATTGTCTTAACATAAAAACAGTTAACTTTCTGAACATTTTTGTCACCCTGAGCTCAGTGCTAAGCATTTACATGTATTAGCTCATTTAATCCTCTCAACCAAACACCTGGTGAGATAAACACCAATTTTTATTCTTATTTCCCACATGAAGAAACAGACCTAGAAAAGCTAAGTAATTTACCCTTGACCCAGGACACAAGCCTGACAAAGAGCAGAACCAGAATCAGATCCCAGCTCTGTCTGATTCAAAATCCATGTCCTAAACTACTATAATTCCATTCATATTATTTTTCACCATTTTATTTAGAGAAAAAGGTTTTAATGCTGAACAGGAAAATTATTCAGATAGCTTGAGAAAGTGGTCTGTGCTTTCAATATATTATCCTGGAACAGACCTTCAAACATGTCCTATCAGTCCAAAGCAAACAAACACCACTTTATCAAATGCATAAAAAATTAAGAGATGACCTTACAATTGCTTATATTTACATAAATCCAACATCTCAAATTAGAATGATGATTCAAGAATCAATGAAGATAAGTATGTAGTCAACTGATAGATTACATCATAAAGTTTATTTTGTTTTACAACTGCATGCATCTTCATCTTTGCACTTTACTTGAAAATTAATCAAATAACTAAGGTGAAGCTGGTTTAGTAGAAACAATGCAGAACTCCATAATGAAGTTTATGTCCATTTGGGGATGAATCTCTCTCAAAAACATTTATCAAAAATTCTAAAACAATTGTAGTCTAATTAAACTTTGGAAAAAGGTGAAGGTCTTGTTTTTGCTTGAAATCATTTAAATTATGTGTAATGCAGCTGGGCTCGGTGACTCAGCCTGTAATCCCGCAATTTGGGAGGCTGAGGTGAGTGGATTGCCTGAGCCCGCAGGTTCGAGACTCGCCTGGGCAACTTGGCGAGACCTCATCTCTACAATAAATCAAAAATTAGCTGGGCATGGTAGCACGTGCCTGTTGTTCCAGCTACTTGGAAGGCTGAGGCGGAAGGATCACCAGAGCCCAGCAGGTCGAGGCTGAGGTGGCCAGGATCGTGCCACTGCACTCCAGTCTGGGCCACAGACTGAGACTCCAACTCAAAAAAAAAAAAAAATTAAGTGTAATGAAAAGTGATCAGAGTGCTTATTTTTACTTTCTTTTGTGGGAACTTGTGCCGGGTATGTGACTCTCTCATACACACAGGATGATGGCTTTGTGCTGGAGCCACCATGCAGGTTGAGTTGAGGAGCAATGAGCTCAGTCAGCAGCCTTTGAGTCTGATTAAGCCAGAAGTGGTCACTCCCCAGGACAGGGGAGAGTGAAGGAATCAGGACAGCCATTCCAAAACAAGGAAGGATTTTCCCTTTCTCTTTCTCTCTGAAATAAACTAGTATTAAAATCTATCATGTCAAATCTATGTCAAGAATTCTTTTCTTACGTTTTACCTTTGGTGAAACAAATACAATATTGTTTCCAAGTTGGTCAACAATCCCCTCGTGTCATGGCTACAGTCTCTAAGAAACTTTTATTTCTTGAGGCCTGCCATACTTTCATGTTTTGGTAACAAAACATCTTAGAGACCGAAGACCAAAGTCACAGAGAAAGATGGAGGGCCTGTACCAGACTGCAGGCCGAATTCTCCTGGTTCTGGGGAGTCTCAGTGTATGCTCTGGAATTATTGCTTTTTTCCCCGTCTTTTCTTACAAGCTTTGGTTCACAGGATGGAGTGTTCAGATTGCTTGTCCCATCTGGAATGGAGCTTTGGTAAGAAAATATTTTATTAACTATATGGAGAAAATTTAAAAAGTGGGAGGGAAAGGGGAAACAATAACATGTCTTTTTCAAATTTTCCAATAACACGAGGAAGTCAAAATTCTTAAAATAAATTTTTGAAAGGTTATTTTATTTTAATTCTCTCACCTTGATATTCTGAGAAATTAGAATTTACATTTTGAAATTTGAATTTTGAATTTAGAAAAATAAAACTATGAAGTGTAATTTTAAAATGGAGAGTAAGGTAAAATACATTTTAAGCTAAAGTTTTCATTTGAAATACCAACACGTGTCTGCATGACCCCCAAATTTGCAAGCCCCAATGTCTGTTTCCCACTTTTGTCTTTGCATGCTATTATATGAGCTGAAAATAATTCAAGAAGTGAGCAATGAACTTCACAGACTTCATGGTCCATTAGGAAAACCCATGACCTAAGTCATGTGCAGCATCGAGTGGGTGCTCCGGGTGTGTTCATTGAACGACTGCACAGATAAATGCTTGGCTGATGCCTCAGCTCCCTGCCAGAGAAGCAAACACATCTAGGCTCAAGAGCAAGTAGCCTCCATGCTGGTACTGATGAAGAGGCACTGGGGAGGCCCAGGTGCTTGGGAATTTCTTCTCTCATTGATTCCTGTGATGCCTGACATCACTGGAGACTCAATAATTCTATTCTGAAGCTTTCCGATATGTAGAACTCTCCTATCAAAATGTAGTCATCTTGAGTGAGATGACATCAGGAACCTTGAAAAAATTAAAATTTAACTGAAATTAATTAAAATTGATTACATTAATTTAACTAAAAAATAAACCCTAACGGTTGACCAGAGAAAACATAATTTTTACTCTATTTATTATGTAAATATTTATTAATACCGAACTATATTACTGAAACACAGAGGAGGATAAAAGAAACTCTGAATCTTAAATAATCACAGTTTCCCGGGATTTAATGACGGGGGGACAATGACAGTGGAAAAGTAGACTGTGTCGGCAGGAAAAAAATGGAGGGTGGATGTGCAGAGGGAGAAGATAAAAAGGGAACAGTGTAGAAGGGGACAGGAGAAAGGGTGAACTGTGTGGATGGAGAGAGGATGGAGGGCGGACTGAGTGGATGGAGAGGCTGGAGGGGCCACTTTGTAGGTGGACTGGGTTGAGCACGGACTGTGGAGATGTGAGGATGGAGCGTGGATTGTGTAGACAGAGAGGGCGAGTGTGGACTGTGTAGATGGACAGGGTTGAGTGTAGACTGTGTCTATGGAGCGGGTACAGGTTTTCCCAGTCAGCTCCTGTCATTTTCCCTCATCTGTTAGGTCAGTGTTCCTGTCTCTCCCTTCCTTCTTTTGTCAGTTCCTGCTGTACAGTTTGTCGTAGAAGCATCCATTGACCTCTACTTGAATGCAGAGGTCGCAGTCACGCTCATTCCAGTTGTTTCTCAAATGTTTGTTGGTGACCTGGTGTAAGAGAAGTATTTTACACCAGGACCTAGAAGGTCCATGAGTTATCTGTGTCTCTATGTAGATACAAAAATATTTACCAGTATTCATCTTCATATAACAATAGTTTCAGAAAACAACACTTAACCCTGTGCGTGAAACGTGTTCTGATACTTTGAATCCACTTAATTTTTAAAAAATATTAGTTGAGCCACCATTTTACACCGTCGTGATTCTAGCTCAGCCCTGCCTCCTCTCTCACAACTCCGCCTGTTCCCGCAGAGTCTGTCACTAGGCATTCAACAAATATTTATTGGTGATTTTGACCAAGATTGTGGAGTGTTGAGTGAAGGTCTTTTCAAGGCCAACAACCATTTTTCTCATTGGGTCTGGAGGAATGACGTGATGTGTCTGGAGCGTGTAGCTAGCTGGCGGCTATTTGATCTCAGTGAGCAGCATGAGGAAGTGGAGTCAGAGATAAGGATTTAGGGAGTTGGGCCTGTTTTCGAATCCTGTCTTTGATGTTCCTGATATGCTGTCAAAAGCAGGACCCTTACTGCTGATATCTGTAAAACAGGGAATCTTGCAGATCAACAGAGACCACATGTGAAACTCCCTAGCCCTAAGATGCTCAGCGGGAGTGACCACAGTTTAAAGAGATTGCATAATGAAGAGCTTTGCCAGTTTTAAAGCCCTACTCAAGTGCTCATTAATGCCCTACCTTTCATGTGTGCCCTGCTCTCTGTCCAGACCCTTTGTCCTTAATCCTTTGCCATCCGCTCACTCTCCCAGTGCATTCCCGGATGACCAGCTGAGCTCCTCAGCCTGTTACATCCCGGGCCTCATCTCTCACCACTCTTGCCTTTGCTCATTTCTCTTCCATCACATTGGCTCCTTGCTGTTTTCAAACATGCCATGGTGTGTTTCTGCCTCAGGGCCTTTGCACACCTGTTCTCTGCCTTACGCCTCTTCCTGAACTTGGCTCACTCCCTGACCTCCTTCAATTCTTTATCAAATGTCACTTTCTTACCAAGGTCTCCCCCATTGCCCTATTTAAAATTGCAAGTCCCTGCCTCCAACTGACATTCCTAATCTCTCATACCCTGCTCTAATTTTTCCCAGTAACCCCTATCACCATGTAAGATACTCTATACTTTACTTATTTATTGCTTGTTTCCCTCTCCTAAGCCGAATGTATATTGTACAAGGGCAGTTTTGTTTACTGCTGTATTTCCAGAACATGGAAGAGAGGAAATCACATATTGGTGTTTGATAAACATTGTTGAATGAATCCCATGCTCTTCATTCTGCTGGCACAGAGTTTCTTATACAGTTGAACTCCAGCTAGGTTAGTTAGTCCAGTTAGGACTAACGGTCAAGCTGGTATTTATACTAAAGCAGGAAGAAATACTCATGAGAAGGACAGCAGTAAGCATGCTCACTCTTTCATCCATGTCTACATTTGGGACAACGTGTTTTTTTTTTCCCCTACTGAACCACAGTTCTGCCTGATCGGGATCAACTTTAAGAGATCTCTGACTCATTCTACAACCTCCCTTACCAATCACTTCTTCTTTTTTTTTTGAGAAAGCAGGATTTATTGAGAGAACAGAAGAGCTCCCACAGTAGGAGGGGAACCGAAGGGATTGCCCCACCAATCACTTCTTAACTTACTTCCCAAGTATGTCTTCCTTCAGTGAAAAGAGTTGTACATTTCAATCACATTGACATTTCCTTTGGAAATGACTCCAACTTTCTTTGGAGACTTGTCAGAGATAGATTTTTACTCAAGGTACAGTACTTTGTATTTGTTCAATGCCTTTCTAAGGTTTTCTAAGTACTTCATAAATGTTGGTGCTCAGACCCTCCTAGCCCCATCTTGACAGCCACATGACAGGCAGTTTCCCCGCATCTCAGAGCTAGGTTGTTTACAGGCATCAGCAGCTAGGAAGCATGCAGTGAGGGATAAGGACTAAACTCTTAATCCCAGAGAACGGCGCCTGCAAATCAAGCTCTGATGAGAAGACCAATGTGCAGTGAGGCCTGGAGAGCCCACCGACTGAGTGCCCTGCTCTCTGTCCAGACCAGTGCTGCACCTCGAACCCTGCCTAGCACAGGAATGTGGGAGCAAGGTCAGGGCTAGACTTAGCCAGGCAGACCCCAGTTTCTTCAACTTTTAGGGAAGGGGCTTGATCACATGATCGCTCCAATCTCTTATAGCTTCCACAGTCATGTGATTTCCAACTACTTGATGGTGTAAAAAAAAAAAAAATCAGAGCTGGACAGTTATAGCAACAAAAACAGACTTTATCTAGGACTATTGCAATAGGGAAAAAAGAGACCCCAGTCTACAACTAGGTTCAATTCTCAGCACAGCATGGGCAAGTGGAATTTTATAGCTAAGAAACAGGGTAGGGGGTCAGGAATGGAAAATTACTAAGAGGAAACATCAAGGGTAAGAGGCATTCTGGCTAAACCAACTTAACAAGGTTCTTTCTAAAGACAGACCGGGGCAATCAGCCCTCACCTGGGGGATGGTGGGAGATAAGGAGCCTGCCTAGATATGGAGAGGGTCAGGTATGGGGGGGGGGTGGTATTCCTGCTAAGAGACTTAGCAAGACTCTTGCTAAGACTAAATTTCACAGGAGGTACCAGAAGGGTCCAGGAGAAGGCTCAGAAACCTGACCAATGTTTGGCCAAGTGAAGCATCTTTGTCAACTGTCAGTTCTCCACTTAGATGTCCTAAGCTTTCATAAGGCCAGCGTGTCTAAAGTCAGATAATCATCTTGCCAGCAAAACCAGTTCTTTCTTCTAAACCTTCCTGTCGTTGTCTTGGGAACTAAGTTTCAGATCCTGGAGTGAGTTCTGACTCAATCCTTTCTTCTAAGTTGGCCTTCTCAAACTGTAACGTGCATGTGTAGCACCCACCAGGAGGTCCTGCTGAAATGCAGGTTCTAACTCAGTAGGTGTGGGAGAGGCCTGAGAGTCTGCATGTCTAATGAGCTGCCAGTCCTCAGACTGAACCCTGACAGCTGTGCCCTGACACAGCCACGCTCCAGCCCTGCTCCAGTCGGTGGCCACATAACATTAATTTTCCTACATCGCATATCCCTATGCATTCCTTCCTCTTCCTTCTCACTGTACACGCCCCATCCCTTACCTCTTCCTACTTCTGCTCAGAGTTAACCTAGATAATTTAGCCAAACTGTGGGAATCCACCCATGAGTGGATTACAGAATCAGTCAGTTGGGTAATTAGTAGCATATACAATAAAGGAATGGAATAAAATAGAGAATATTTAAGTGTATCACACATAATAAGGGTTATTTAAAAAATACTTATAACTGAGCCATTATGTGAGATGTATTACTTACTGCGGGCAGAGTCGGAAAAAGAAGTCTGAAGGCCAGGGTCCTACAGAGACCCCACACCTCACTCCATTCCAATGCAGCACACACTGACAGTTGATTCATCTTTCTAACCCTCTTCTGTAGTCAAGCTAGTTTCTTCTTCAAAAACCTTCAGTGTCGCTTCGTTGTCCCCAAATCAAGCCCAGACACACTGGCCTGAGCGGAGGCCGGCCCACCCCTGTGTTGCTTGGCTTTCCATGGTCTGCTCTGCATCTCTCCCAAGAACTGACTCTCCCTCCAGTCTGGGACCTTCACTCTCTGTTTCCCAAACCCAGAGGCCACCTCCTCACCTTCCCTCCTGCTGCTCCTGTGCCTGCACTGCCCCCTCTGTCACCTTGATCGCAATCATTCCTCACGCCAGCATCAGCCCCCCTTCCCCAGGCTGCTCCCCTCACCTCCTTGCCCAAGAGGTGGCACCTCATCCCTGAACATTTCTGCCTGGAAGGCGCCCAGCCTTGTTGCCTAACTTCGTGACCATGCCTACAGGCACACTATTTGCACACCTGAACTGTAAATCCCAATGAGAATTGGAACCACTATTTGCACCAGTGTTATTTGGTGATTTTCATCATCTGTGCCTCATTTAAAAAGTGGGAGAATATCTACATGATAGGGTCATTATGAGGATCACATGAGTTGACACGTGGGAGGTATGTAGTGCAGTCCTCACAAACCCTCCCTCCATAGATGTTGACAGGTATCACCACTTGACCCGACCAGCACCTGCACCTCCCTTGTTTGTAGTAGACGTAACAGATTCTTGTATGTCCATGTACCATGTTAATACAATGCCTCTAAGAGTTTCTATTTCTGTTGTGACCGCTCCCTGTTTCCTTCAATGCATCTGCTTCTGGGAACTTCTCCTTTACTTAGGCAATTTAAAGATTTAGTGGGAGGGTTCACAATTATCATGCATGTTAGTGTCAACTGCTGCAAAACCCAAGTAATGTCCCTGGAAATGCCCAGAGAACAAGTCAACAACAGTAAGTCAGAAGGGCTTGGGGTGGGGGAAAGTAGGATTGGGCCTTCCCTTCCCGCCTGCTCACTGCCAGGCATACCCTTGATTCTGCTCTCCTCACCACTCACTGACAGGCACACCTTCTGCCCTGCCCTCCTAACCACTTGGCTGTCCTGGTCAGCAACCGTTCAACCTCTGACACCCTCTCTCACATTGCATGTCCTGCTTAACCGTCCTCCCTACCTTCAAATCTTTTCCTGTTTAATTATCTTCTGCTCCCTATCTACACATAAAATTTACCCAAAAAATGGAGGAAAGAAAAGGGAAAGGCTGTGCTTCTTGGGACAAACACCCCAACCTACTTCCCGTGCCCAGCGAGGGCACCAGTCAAGATGGCTGTGCTTAGCTCTTGAGCAGCCACTCAGGGTGGACCTACGAGTTGCTGAACGGCATCTACGCAGCCTACTCCATGAAAAGTCTTTTTCAAAGTTTTGTGCAAACAAAACAAAATTCAAGCTGGCAGCTACAACCGAAATAGCAGGCAACTCAAATGCTGCAGCATTTTCCAAGTTTTGAAGGGAAAGAATCAGCCTACGCTGAAGCAGTTAAGACGACCTGGAATCCAAGTTTCTGACCATGTCAGTCAGCTCCTCAGAGTTAAACCAGTGGAGGGATGTGAGCCCATCTCCTTCGCTTTCATCCTGCTCCAGTGTTTCTCTCTCCACATAGGAGTGAGGTGTCCATTGAGGCCAGGCCCCTGAATGCAGAGACTAGCCCAGACTCACCCTATGGCTTCTGTGTGACAGTGCTCTGACGATTCTCCTGTTTTAGCGTGCTGTTTACGCTGGCTCAACCCCCACAGAATCCCGTAGAAACTCTCCTCTCGTAGAAGCAAGCCAGTAGCCTCTTCTGACTGCAGATGATTCTGCTTTGATCCATGGAAGTTTCATGGTGTGATGATGCCAACTCAGGAATTTTAAGCTCAGCTACATGAGAAATGTGGTGTGTGTGTGTGTGTGTGTGTGTGTGTGTGTGTGAGAGAGAGAGAGAGAGAGAGAGAGAGAGAGAGAGTGTGTGTGTGTTTTCCTCTTTCTCAAATTCTCTAAATCCAACATTCAAAATAAGATATGCCAGGAAAATGAAAAGCTAAGTCTCAAAACAGTAAGTGTGCCAGCTCTAGTTGCTGCGAAAGCAGCATTCAGCAAAACCACGTGGGTCAAAGCACTGATGCTCCCTTGAGTTTGTTGATTGTGTACTTATATTTGTGCTTATTTCTCTGCTTGAAACCAAATTGTACTATTTTTAGACCTGTCCACATTCTATATCTTGTTTTAGGCAGATCTCTTCCTGATTTTCTCTCTCGACCTCAAAACTGTTCTTAACCAAAAACAAATGATTTATATGGATTGCGAATAAGTGATTTCCAGTCTCAGTGACCACATCTTACCTAGTGCTGAATCAAAGAGCCCACAGATTTTTTTTTTCTTTATCTATTGCTCAGTTCTGGTGACACCATTTTCTCCTTCTTTTGGCTATTTTCCTTTGGCACTTTGGGGCATTTCCTTCAACAGAGACTATAAAGAAGAACTCTCTTTGAAAGGCCGGATGCCACTGCCCCCAAAACAATGAGTGTCACATCATGCATTCATTCTAATGATAATCTTTGTAACTTGAAAAACAGAGATCATGTATTTGTATCCTACCAGCAGACTGAAGCTGTGGAATCTCAAAAGAAAGCAAATAGCAAAAGATAATACCACTACTGAGAGAGTTATTCAGGGTTCTGCGACAAGTTTTCCTTCCGGCCCCGCCCATCTGCAATTTTAGCAATTTGTGAGAAAGATGAACAATAGACGATTAATCAAAATGAAACATACGGCAAGGGTCATAAAGCCAAGCTTTTATTGTGGTGACACCTTATCAATAGTGGAGGTTATGATTGTGATGGCAGAGGCAGCATCGAGAATTGAAAAATGAGTGTGTGAATCATGTCTTTATGACACTAATGGCTTCCTTTCCTCATTGTCATCACAGTTTCTTCTTTGAATGAGAAAAAAATCAAGGTTGTAAATCCATTTAGTCATTTTCTGTTCCTTCTAGTTCATGATAAAGTTGTCAAACTGTGAGACAGATTGAACTCTTTCCAGAGGTATCTATCCTGGATGTTATTTTCCATTTTCTTTTCACAGGCCATCACGGCAGGGGCACTCCTACTGCTGGCTTACAAAGAGTGGACCCAGAGACACCTGGTGAGTATATAGATGGCGAGGAGATGGGAAAGGGCTTGAAAGTCAAATCACCACTAGTTCAGGTTGGAACAGAAAGTATTATTTCTAATTATAATTGAATTTGGTCTAATTGATGCCTTACTATGATGAATTTTAGTAACAAACTATGGTTTAAGTGAATAACTTTTATCTGATTTCTGCTCCAAATATTTTCTATAAGTTCCTGTGATTATTATTGTATTTGAGGAGGACAGAGCCAGCGTTAATGCTCCTGCATTTCATTTTGAAGGAATAAACCTCTGCATCTAATAATACATTTTGAAGTCTCCACTCTTTAATTTGAGGCTACTTCCATTCGCCCTGTTACCTCTCCCTCTAAAAAAGAATAACAAGTCTATGATAGCTTATATTTCAACGGTATAGAGCCAGATAATCGCATGGTACAGAAAGACTATGATATCTGGTTATAGATGTTATTTCCATATCTAAGGCAGTCTTTAATGTGTATGTGAATCAACTGGAGATCTGGCTAAAATGACTCCATAGACCTGGGTGAGGGCCGAGATTCTGCATTACTGCTAGGCTCCCAGGGAATGTCAATGTAACAGGACCAGGAACCCCACCCTGAGTACCAAGGTCCTAGAGTGGGGATTCTGTTTACTCATCTTTGCTTTTCCTGACCCAGATCAGTTTTCTACACATGTTGGGAAATAAGTAAATAAATAAATGTTTGTTGAACTGAATTGATTTTATTTTCACCCCCGTTGACAAATAATGCTAGTTTCCTGTGGTGTCAATTGAAGAGGAAAACATAAGGGCTTACAAAGTGGGTTGTGACCCATTTCTCCTTAATTTCCCAGTAGGAGAGATTAACCCCCAGCATGTCGTTCCTTCTTCATATTGCCAAGAATCTTTTGAAATATCTCACCCTCAAAGTAACTACTTGTTTCTGCTTTATTTTCAGTGGGAAGCTAGTTTCACCTTTGTGATTCTGACCATGATGGGATGCCCACTTCACTTTGCAGTAGCCTTGGCATCTGCTCTCCTGGGTCCATATTGCTTCTACTCATTTTCGGGGATTGCAGGGACCAATTACCTGGGTTATGCAGTGGCCTTTCCCTTTCCATATGCCAAGTTCCAGTCAGTTTGTGTGGACCCCCCACGCTATGAAGATTACCACCTGACGCTTCAAGCCCTCGACCTGTGCTTGAGCCTTGCCCTGCTCTGCACATCCCTGACAGTGTTCGTCAAGCTTTCGGCAAGACTCATCCAAAACGGACATGTGAACGTAAGTTTCGACAAAAGGGGAAACAGGTCCTTGTTCCATCCTGGATGCTAAAATGAAAGGTCTGGTATATGAATACTTGATCTTTTTCTGTTGTCTACCACTGTATCCCACATGCCCATGCAATCTGGGGGCTGGCACATAATAGATACTCAATAGTTGTTTTTGAATAAATAAGTGGAAATGTGTTGATGTTGTAACCAAAGGTATGACAGTGTAGGTAGCACCAGACAATTTTTATCTCAACCCACAATTTAAAAAATTATTCACAGGAACAAGACAAGGGTGCCTACTCTCACCACTTCTATTCAACACAATGCTGAAAGTCCTAACCAGAGCAATTAGACAAGAAAAAGAAATAAAAGTCATCCAAATCAGAAAGAAAGGAGTAAAATTTAATTTACTGTGTTTGCAGATGACATAATCTTACATATAGAAAACTCTAAAGACTCCACCAAAAAATCTTAGAACTAATAAACAAATTCAGTAAAGTTGCAGTATATAAAATTAATGTGCAAAAATGCTTTATGTTTCTATATATGAACAACAAACAATCTGGAAAAGAAACTAACAAAACAATCTCATTTGTAATAGCAGCAAAAAGAATAAAATACTTAAGTATTTAATCAAGGATGTGAAAGATCTGTACACTAAAAACTATAAAATATTAATGAAAGACACAAGTAAATAGAAAAATATCCCATATTCATGGCTCATGAATATGAGATGTTAAAATGCCCATACTACCCAAAGCAATCTACAGAGTCAGCACAATTCCTATCAAAATTCAAGTGGAATGTTTCACAGAAACAGAAAAAAAAATTCCCTAAAAAGTGTATAGACCCATAAAAGACCAAGAATAGCCAAAACAATCTTGAGAAAGAACAAAGCTAAAAACATCACATATTACAAAGCTATAGTAATGAAAACAGTATTATATTGTCATAAACAGACAATAGACCAATGGAAGACAACAGAGAGCCCAGAAATAAATGCATGCATATATAATCAAGTAATATTTGACAAGGATGCCAGGCATACACAATGAGGAAGGGATAGCATCTTCAATAAATGGTATTGGGAAAACAGGATATCTACATGCAGAAGAATGAACTTGCACCCTGATCTTTCACTACTTACAAAAATCAACTTGAAATGAATTAATGACTTAAATGTAAGACCTAACGTGTAAAACTACTAAAAGAAAACATAGGAAAGAAGCTTCCTGACATTTGTCTTGGCAATGAGTTTTTGAATGTGACACGAGAAGTACATGCTACAAGAGCAAAACTAAACTGTGAGACTACATCTTTGCTTCTGCACAGCAAGGAAAACAATCAACAAAATGAAAAGACATCTTGCAGAATGGGAGAAAAATTTGCAAAGCATATATCTGACAAAGGGTTAGTATTCAAAATATAAAAGGAACTCATACATTTTAATAGCAAAAATAAGTAATCTGATTTTAAAATGGATGAAGGACCTGAATAGACTTTTTTCCAAAGAAGATATGCAAGTGGCCAACAGGTACGTGAAAATATGTTCCACATCACTGATCAGGGAAGTGCAAATCTGATCCACAATGAGATATTACTTCACACCTGTTAGAATTGCCATGTCGAAAGGGCAAGAGATAAGAGTTGCTGTGGATGTGGAGAAAAAGGAACCCTTGTGCACTGCTGGTGGGAATATAAATTGGTATAGCCATTGTTGAAAACAGTATGGTGTTTTCTCAGAAAAATTAAAAATAGAACTACCCCACAATTGAGCAATCCCACTTCTGAGTATATAGCCTAAGAAAACAAAAAAATATATATATCTCAAAGACTTATCTACCTTCCCATATTCGTTGCAGCATTATTCACAATAGACAAGCCATAAAACAAGCCAAGTGTCTGTCAAGAGATGAGTGGATAGAAAAATAGACACAGTGAAGTAGTCTTTATCCTTAAAAACAAAAGGAACAACATGGATGAAACTTGAGGACATTATGTTAGGTGAAATAAGTCAGACACAGAAAGACAACTGTTGTAAGATCTCACTTAATATGTGGAATCTAAAAAAAAAATTCAAACTCACAGAAACAGAACAGTACGATTATTGTCAGGGATTGAGGAGTGAGGGAAATAGAGATTAGTCAGTGGGTACAAACTTCCAGTTATGAGATGAATCTGGGGATCTGGTATATAGCATGGTGACTGTGTTAACAATACTATATCGTATACTTGAAATTTGTGAGAGTAGAATCTTGTGTTCTCACCACACACACATTCAAAAGGTAGATATGTCAGGTGATAGATGTGTTCAATAACTTGTCTGTGATAAACATTTTATATTTTATATATATATCAAATATCTCAGTATACATATTCAATTTATACAATATTATTTGCCAATTATACCTCATTAAAGATGAGCACAAATAAAATATATTTTTAAAATAAAGTGAAAGAAACACTAAATTTGTTTTTTTGTTGTTTTTTGAGTTGGAGTCTCACTCTGTCGCCCAGACTGGAGTGCAGTGGTCGCTCCCGGCCACCGCAGCCTCGACCTGCAGGGCTCCGGTGATCCTTCCGCCTCAGCCTTCCAAGTAGCTGGAACTACAGGCGAGCGCTACCACATCTGGCTGATTTTTGATTTATTGTAGAGATGAGGTCTTGCCAAGTTGCCCAGGCGGGTCTCGAACCCGCGGGCTCTGGCAATCCACTCACCTCAGCCTCCCAAAGCGCGGGATTACAGGCTGAGCCACCGAGCCCGGCTGAAACACTGAATTTTTATGAATAATGTATCTGCATCCTTTCATCTTGCTCTAAGTATAAGAGGTCAGAAGAATATAGCGTTATTTTCTCCTGGAAAAACATACATTAAGATAAACCAACTTCGAATTTTAAAGCTAAACTTCTGCATAATGCATTGCAATGCTATTTTGCAGTTCACAATGTTGGATTAAATTTGATGGTTTGCTTTATTTTATCTACTTAAATTTTACACAATAAAAATTACTAATGAATGCAAATATTAAGAGTTTTTTTGCAGAAGTCGATGTGGTAATATATTCAATATTTTTAAGATGAATAGAATACAGATCCCTTCGTTTGGCTTCTATCTATCCCATGAATTCAGACAGGTACCGATGCTCTGTGGTTGAAAATACATAGAGAAAATTCGTCCACTGTTTCTATTCCACTCCATCGGAGAGGCTGGTGTTGCCCAAGGTCAGCTTTCTAACTCTTTCCAAGGGCTAACCGTAACACTCCTAATATGATAAAGACAGAGTTCTTACTGTGTGTCAGTACTTTCCTATTTTACAGATAGAACACAGAGGCCAAAGAGTTTATATAACCTGTCCAACATCACATAACTTATGAGTTGCAGGGCCTGATTCAGAACCAGAGCTGTTTCTCCTAATCAGGCCAGGTTCATTCTAGCCCTTCTCATTCCTGGCCTTGAAGGTTTGTTAAGACGCCTGGCTGGCCTTCAGGAGGGCTAGGACAGGGTCCTTGGGACAAGAGCACGAGTGACCTGATTCTAAATTCCCTTGGCTGATGCTGATTCTGATGTGGTGTAGGTCGAACAGCCTGCCTTGGAAAGAGATATTTCCTACTTCAAACTCTCCTGCTGGCTTGATGATTCAGATTGGTATCACATTAGGGTTAAGTTAATTTGGGTAGCGTTAGCCAATTTTTTTTTTCAGATTGATCTTATCCACCCCAACCAGCAAAGCTGGAACATGAACATTTGGCATTCCTGATGCCTTTTGTGGTCAATTTTGTCCTCTTCAACTTCTACACAAGTCTGCAAAGGAAATCCTATGCATTCTTAGGGGCAGAGTTGATTTTACAAGGAAGCTTGCCAAGCACCGAGGCAAGCAAACCAAAATCACCCGCCATCCGTCTTGCCAGGGCATCTGTACGTCTCGTCTTTGAGATTTCTTCTGCGTAGTGAACGTCCACCCTTTCGGCAGCTCTTGTTGAAAGAAATGCATGCCCAGGAGCACCATGCACTGACGTGCTAGCTGTCATGACTCCCAGCATGGACAGTTGATCAGTATCTGGCCATCACCTTCTTCGGAACACCAAGGCTTAATGTGGGATGGGGGTTGGGGGGAGTGGGGAGAAGGAAACAATACATGCCAAATGCAGTAAGTTTACTCCGTGCACTTTCAACAGTGAGGCCACCTGAAACGCCTGGGGAGAGAAACTGGATTGAAAACAGAGGCGAGTTGCATTCAGAAGCAAGTTCTACAGCTTCCAATTTTGCCTTTCCCGTCTTGCTCAGGACACAACCTCTTGGTATGTGACTTCTCGGCCAGGTACAGGACCAGCACAACTACAAACAGTTTCTTAGAGTGCCCAGTAATGTCAGAATCACCCAGGGTTCTTGTTAAACCAGATTTCTGGGTGCCATCTGGGTCCCAGTACGTCAGCAAGCCTGGGGCTGGAGGCACAGAATGTACATTTTTACACAGACTCCAGGAAGTGCGGATAGCTGGTGAAGTTTGAGAACCGTACCTGAAAAAACAAATTCTCTTCCTAGCGTAAGACTCTCTTAGTTTCACTTCTGGACAGTCTCAGTTTCCCCATCTGCATAAAATATACTAACTTGGGAGAGATTTCTAGATTAGTTTAATAATCAGCATTTCCTTGATGAGTAGTTTTGGATGACTTGACACCACTTAATTCACAGTGGCGGCAGGTCATGTGTCATTTGTGAGGATGAGTGACTGACATAAGGAATGTGATGGTCTGTATTAATATACACCACTGCCCAGGCCCCTAGAGCACGCATGCAGCCTGAGCAAACCTTTGCTACCATGTAGAAATCTCAGCAATATGAGGCACAATTTCAAACAGTTAATTATGGGCATTACTTATTAGAATCTTAGAAAACACACAACTCTTAAAAGGAAAAGTGGGTAATATGTTCAGATACAGAATTCTATACAGCGAGTCTACACTTAAGGAACCATGTACAGTTATGTTGTTAGACTCCCCACATGCTAAAAGGGATAAGCAATGTTTTAAAATTTTCATGAAAAACTAGAATGTGTTCTGAAGTATGCCACTGACTTACATCTCCTTTCCCATTTAAACAAAACATTGACAATGCTTTAAAAGGCTGCACATTCAAGTATCACCTGAAAATTAATATCCTCTTATGTAAATTTAGTACATATCAGAAAATTCAAGAGTCATGAAGATTTGTTTAAAAAAAACAAACATGATGGTTTGAAAAAAAGTTTGGGAAAATGGTAGCTTTTGAATTGCAAAGAACTGTAGAACAAAGTCAATGACTACTTCTAAGTGTTACAGTCAATATTATAATAAAACGTATTCACTTCTGAGAGTTTTTTTTCTGTAAGTTTGAAAACGTGTTTTCAGAAGTGAGTCGAGCACCTCCGAAGGGGCCCCCCACGTCCATCCAGACTCCCAGTGCTGCCTTGTTTTAGTGGAATCCAGGCCATCTTGTTAAATGTCACAGTGAAGGTCAGTTGGTATCCACACAAAAGCACAATGAGAAATGCTGGAAAGAGGCATGAGGGGTTTGATGACTTTGGTCAACCCTTACGGAGGGGTGTGTGAGTCCTTCCGACGACCAGGGCCTTGAGGGTGAGCCAGGGACCTAGCTCAGCACAGAGGCTGGAGGGACCCCACCAGCTGCAGGACCCGTGCAGGGGCCAACAGCAACACAATGAAGGCAAGGAACGAAGATGTAAACCACTAGAGCAGGATTGTCTACACTCTTGGTCTAATAAGGAATAAGGGATGGAGAAGGAGAGAATTGGGACGCCATACACATTGCAGCTGTCCCCGGCAGCTACTGTGCCCTCCACGCAGTGGAATGGCTGCATCTGTTTTCCTTTCATTATCTTGTGTTTTGTGTGTGTCTTTTTAATGAAAGGGGGAAGGAACTATTTCCCCCTGTCATGTGATATAGTTTTTTTACTTTTTTCAATGAATTCAGAAATGTTTGCTTCCCATAAGAGTTTATAGGTCAAGTTTTAAGTGTAATTCAAAGACAGATGGGGTTGAATATTTGTAAGCGGAGGGCCCTCTTTCCCAAACCAGGAGAAGATTTGGCAGCAAGTCTTGACCTTGGGTCTTCCAGGGGGTTATGCTCAATCGCTGGCAATAGACACATGCTTTGAAAAGGTCTGAGGCCTTGGATTAGGCGATAGTGAGATCTTCTGGCACTCTGGGAACCAAGTCCCCCGGGCAGATCCAAGTCGCTCTTACACAGGACATGGAACGGTAAGGGTCCGCCGTGTTTCTTTCTCACGAATTCTATTATGTAGCTCTCTAAATTGATCAGTAGAGAAATCGGAATCTAGAAAAATAATCACAATGGAGGGCATGACCACTTCTGTCATCACTTTATTTTCTCTAGAATGATAGTGACATAGACAGGGTAACAGGAGAATAAATGCAGGTGCTATCTATTGGACAGCTGCTACTCATCGAGCATTTTGCCTCTTCTACTCCTTAAAACATCTGAAGCTCATCATGGCCATCTCAAATGAGCACAATGAGACATCATGTAGAACCAAGAACCAGGTCCCAGGTCTCGTCAACACTGGAGTGCAGATTCACGCCACTGGCCAGTCACCATTCTCAGGGGTGTGTCAGCCGCCCTGAGTCCCGCCTGCTCCAAGAGACTTGTGACACCATGTTTCTCTTGAACATCTTTCTTATGCTTTTCACATACACAAATTAACTTCCATGTTTTAGAAGTGGAAACTATTTTTCCAGGAAACTATTTTGCATTTCACTTCATCAGTGGGACCGCACCAAGAGTGATAGCAACTTACTGAGAGAGGAAAGGAGACTAACGTGTTTATTGCAATATATTAAAGTAGGTCTGATATTTTGTCAAAGAGGAAGCAGTAGGTAGGGAGGGGTCAGTATCTGAGAACAGTTTTTGATTTTTTCTTTGCACATTATCATGAGCCTCAACACATTTTCCTCTTGACTTGCAGTCAATTTAGTCTTTTCATATAAAATATCCTTGGCCGGGCTCAGTGGCTCAGCCTGTCATCCCAGCACTTTGGGAGACCGAGGTGAGTGGATTGCCTGAGCCCACGGGTTCGAGACCAGCCTGGGCAACTTGGCGAGACCTCATCTCTACAATAAATCAAAAATTAGCCAGATGTGGTGGTGTGGGCCTGTAGTTCCGGCTATTTGGAAGGCTGAAGTGGAAGGATCGCCGGAGCCCAGCAGGTCAAGGTTACAGTGGACAGGAGCGTGCCAAGGCACTCCAGTCTGGGGCAACACAGTGAGATTTCAACTCAAAAAAAAAAAAGAAAGAAAAAAAGAATACCCTATTGGGTTTTTTTCTTTGCTTTGCAATCTTGGTTTAAAATGTTATTACTAATGAATACATTTTGAACAGATATTAAATATGTTATATTTAAAATAAATAAGAAATAAGTCTAAAACAGAAGAAATTTTTGTCTTTTAAAGGACAGAAATTTGAGCGGGTGTGGAGGAGGGTGATGAACATGTTAAAGGTGGCCGCCATTCTCTATAACCATAAAAAATGCAAAGAAAACTGCATTTATAGTGCCGAGCATGTCCGAGTGACTCCACCTGTGCTGACATGTGAGTGTGATACCCTTTAGAATATAACAATGTTGGTTTGATACTTTACATTTTATTAATTAAAGAGAAGATTTAATGGCTCTTACGGGATACTTGAGTTCACTCCCCGTGGGGAAAAGGGAGAGAAACAGAGGAAGGAATTAGGGTGAAAATAATGGATGGAGTGGATGTGGAGGTGAGGAGCAACATGGAGACACGCCCCCCTCCAACTGACTGGAGGAGCCAACAGGACCGTGTGGACAGGACAGCAGTTCGCCTCTGCACACATTGGGCGTTGGGAACTTGAGCTTCCTCACCACCAAGACTCCAGGGCTCGGGCCCGCTGGCCTCCAGGGACTTTTCCAGAGCTCTCTCGGTCTGTGCTTTTGCAATGAAGCCCTATTCCTTTTTCAAAGAGCAGCATAAAGAAGGGAGAACTATGTGACACAAATGAAAAGGGGATTTTTAGAACATGGAGTGACCGACTCTCTGCCTATCCTGAGCCTCAACTGTGTCACAGGGGACACCCTGTCACCATGCTATGATGTTAGCTCAAGACGTGGTGCATGCTGGGAATGTTACTCATGCAGATTTACTCACAGATCCCCGATTACTTTATCCACTTGAGAGCAACTCCCTTTGCCCAATATTCAATGTCATGACAAACCAACCAGCATTGCCGTTTTAGCTATCTTAAAAAAAAATCTTTCCATTATATTATTGACTAGGCAAGAGAATTATAATTCCAGTTTATTGCAAAAAAAAAAAGGTTTTAAATATTTTTCCTCTCTTATATCACATTACAACCTGGTGTCATAGCTAAAAAGAAAAGCTGCTAGTTTAGCAATAAAGTTATAGGTGTGGACTGTAATTAGAACCTCTTTGACAAGAGAAATATCTTTTATTCACTAGAATGTGACTTATCTCCTATCACATGTCAAGGATTATGAACCCGGAGCCCTAAATACAAGATTTATCATTTCTACTTGTTCCTTAGCATTTATTGAGCATATATTATGTGCCAGATATCCAGCTAAAGGCTAGAGACAGACAGAAAGATGAACAAGACACATCCCTGCTTTTCACTGCCTTTGGGGTTACAGGGAAATGAGGCTTGGGCCAGAGGACCATGAGACCAGAGAAGGAATAATGGGATATGAATGTCTGCGGCCATGAGTGTGGAGAAGAGGTGATGGACATGTTGAAGGTAGAATTGACAGAACTTTGCAACAGTTAGCACGTGGGACAAGAGGAGAGCCCAGGAACACTCTAAAATTACTGGCCTATGAGAGACCGGATGGAGTGACTGGATTTAATGTCACGCTCTTGTCGCCTAGAGTCAATATTCAGTTTCACATCGCATCATCAATAAAAAACCACTTGGGAACTTCACAGAGGAAATGACAGGCCTTCTGCCAGCCACTCACATGTCAGTTACAAACGCTACCTTGCCCTGTATTCATAATAAATCTAGTATGGAAAGGCATAGAGCTGTAAGACAGCTTTAATCTAGGCCAACTTTATTTACAGTTAATCTCTGCTCTCTTTGCTGAATCTCCCATGGCAAAGATCACCCATGAATAACTCATAGACAGCAAGTTTAATGGACCCTTTTCGGCCTGCATCTTCCTTGACCACTCCACATACTTGGAAGCCACTGACGTCTTTCTCCACGGAACCCTCCGTCAGCTGGGCTCAGCGGCTCATGCCTGTAAGCCCAACACTTTGAGAGGCTGACGCAGGAGGACTGCTTGAGGCCAGGAGTTGGAGACCAGCCTGGCAACATAGCAAGACCTTGTCTATACAAAAAAATCAGAAAATAAGCCAGGTGTGGTGGCATGTGTCTGTAGTCTCAGAACTTTGGGGGGCTGAGGCAGGAGGATTACTTGAGCCCAGGAGTTCAAGACCAGCCTGGGCAATATAGTGAGACTTCGTCTCTACAAAAAAAATATTAGCAAACATAGTGGCACGTGCCTATAGTCCCAGCTACTCAGGAGGCTGAGGCAGAAGGATCACCTAAGCCTAGGAGGTCAAGACTGCGGTGGCCCAGATCGTGCCTCTGCACTCTGGCCTGAGCAACAGAGTGAGACCCTGACAAAAACAAAAAACAACAGCAACAAAAAAGCCCTCTCCCCTTTGACTTCCAGGCACCATTCTTGATGGTTCTCTTCCTTCTCCATAGCTGCTTCTCCTCAGTTTCCTCTGAGGGCTCCTTTTATTCTGCTCACCTCTTAAAGGCTGACAGCCTTCATTGCCCTTCGGGCTGATGCCTAACTGTGACTGAGTTCCCTCTCCTGCTCTGAGGAGCACCACGTCTGGCTGCCTTCTGGACACTCGTCCTGGTGTGCCACAGACAAATCAGCTGATGCTCAAGATGTTTACAAGGGAGCTGACCCCTCCCACGTGCCTTCTTCCTATGTCTCCAGCTCATCTGCCAGCATTCTTGGCAATCAGGACAGGCCAGAGGCCAGGACTCAGCCTGGACGCCTCACACCTGAGTCATCACCAAATCCTGACAACTGCAGTTCTAAAAGACTTGTTTGTTCCCCTTCATCTACACCGACTGTGAGGGCCCTGGCTCGGCCCTCCATCTCCTCTAAGACTTTGCCGCCAGTCTCGTCTGTCTTAAGAAGTGTCCCCCACACAGGCTCTAGAATGAGCTCTCTAAAAGAGTTTGGATTTGCTCTTATTACTCCCCCGCTCTGTATCCCTCCAGGGCTCCCCTTCACACTCAGGATAAGGCCCAAGCTCCTGTAGGTGACATCCACGGGTCTCCGTCTCCTCTCCAGGGCTGTGAGTTCCTGGCGGACCTGGACTGTCTTTCCCTTCAGTTGACAGATGGCCCCTAAGCGCCTCTGAGTCCAGACGCCGCCCTCCTCTCTATAGCCCTTGGCTTCAATGTGCATTGACAAGGACTGCGGGGAAGGAAGAGGGAGTCTGGGAGAAAGGAGGGAGGGAGAGAGGAGAGCAGACTCCCATCCAGTGCTGCCTCCCCATGAGGCATTTTTCCTTCCTGCCATCCTTGGTCAGAGCAGACTGCTTCTTCCCTGGTGCCAATTCTGCGTTCCATGCAGATCCGTAATACTGGACCCTGAACGTTTTCTTCATGTGTTTTTTTCTTGATAGATTGCAAGCTTTTTGTGGGCAGAGACTGTGACAATTCGATTCCAATTCCAAGTCCCAATACAAGGCATGATTTTTTTAAAAATAGGATCTCACTAACTGTTAAGTGAACAAATCCCTCTTTGTTGTTTCTTCTCATCTGGGCCTCAATTTAAAAAAAAGAAATTGAGAACTCAGAGATCTTGCAAATAAAGTATTGAAAACTTCAGGAAAATGTCTAAGCAAAATTTAGCAACAGATATGTTCACCGACTCAGCACTGTGTAACTAAAAGCCAAGGCCATCACATGGCAGGGCTCTGGAGGCCACCCATCTCACTACATTCTATGTAATGCACCACAACAGCATGAATGGTGCCCCCTAGAGGTGTACAACAGGAAGTCTTGCTAGTTGGCCGGGGAGCTGAGTTGCTCACTTCCCCTTCGGGACCTCGATTTTCTCATCTATGAAACAAAGTGAGCTAGATCAATATTTCCCATCATGTTGTGGTTTAAAGTCCCTTTCATAGCAATAATCTCGTAAGAACCCTTAAGTACTAATACAAATATTTTCATCATTTTATTATGGTATAAGTTTGTTTTTAAAGATCGTATTATGGATTCTAATACAATCTTTGCAATATTGATAATATAGTTAGGCAAATTTTTACTTTTCCCATTTAACAAGTGCCATTCTACTTAATTAGTATTAAATTGAATGTGCAATCACAGCATGATTTTTGGATAAATCTTATAGTTACATATATTGTATTTAGTATTTCATACACCTTAGGAGGCTAAAGTATACTAAAATTTTGAATTACATGTAACCATGAAATACTCAATCAAAAATCAGCCAAAATTTATTATATGATTTAAGGTTTAAAATTATTAAATTCGATTTGTTTTTATGAGGGAAAGTATCAAGTTTATATTTCTGTATTTGTGAGCATCTCTCTGCAAATATCACTTTGCTAGACTTCACTGACAGTGAATGAAAAACTAAGCTATGTACAATCTTTTATATGTGTATATTATGTATATACATATATATATACACACACACATATATATATGCATATATATATATATTTTTTTTTAGACAGTGTCTCACTCTGTCACCCAGACTGAAGTACAGTGGTGCGATCATGGCTCACTGCAGCCTTGAACTTCTGGGCTTAAGTGAATTCTCCCACCTCAGTCTCCTGTAGCTGGGAGTACAGGCGCACACCACAATTCCTGGCTAATTTTTTCTTTAACACAGATAACTATGAGATACATTCTGATGTACTTCTTAAAAATGTTGAGCAGATGAATGCAACAAAGGTATTTGGCAAACATAATCTTGAGGCACATTGGCAAAATTATTATCATTTTTATGTTTTTTGTTTCAACATCAGTGTTCCTTATTTCACCATCAGTGTTTCTCATACCATCTGTCTTTTTCCAGAGACTATTATGGTTATATAAATTAGGCAAAGTAGACAATTAAAATTGGATAATAGTTTAAAACAATCATAGCACAAAGCAATGTTCTGATGAGAGATCAACCAACACTCCCACAAAGTTCCCACAAAATTCCATTTTAAAAACAAAACACATTTTTGGGGTCAATGTTTACATGAAAATTGAAATGGGCACCCTGAAGCTTTTAATGATGCAATCCTTTTTTTGTGCAGGCCTTCTTGGTCTCCCAAGGTGTGGCCATCGCCAGCTGGGAGGGGCTGGTGAGATGCTCTTAGAGGTCCCATCTATGCAGACATTTTGTGTCCTAATGAGTTCAGGCGTTCTTCAGCAGCAGCCATTCCCTTGAACCTGGAGGATTCAGGGGTCTGCCCAAGTTGGCTGTTGTTTCCTTGGGATAGAGAGTTGGTCAGAGATTCATGGGGCTAATGGGATATAACGTTTACTGTTAGAATAATTCTAGTAAATTTTGTTTTCTGAGCACATAGTATGTACCAGGTATTTTTCTAGACCAGTGGTTGGCATGCTACTGCCCATAGGCCCAAACTGGCCAACTGCCTGTTTTTATATGACCTATGAACTAAGTATACTTTTTGTTTTTTAAATACTTGGGGGAAAAAAGTCAAAATTTCATGACACATGAAAATTATATCATACTCACATTTCAGTGTTTGTAGATTAAGTTTTATGGGAACATAGCCATGGGCACTTGTTCACGTATTGTCTATGGCTGCTTTAATAACACCACAACAGTGGAGTTGAGTGGTTGCAATAGAGATTGCACCACCCACAATACCTAAAACATTTATGTGGCCACTTACAGAAAAGTGTACTAATCCCTTTTCTAGGAACTTGATAGGCATCTATGAAGAAAACAAACAAAAAATGTGGACTTCACATTCAAGCAGAATAAACAATAAACATTAAAAATGAACTCATGTGTTAGAAGGTGGTTAGTACAGTGTAAAACCAAGCAGACAACCAGGAAAGGTAGGATGGGGAGTGTGGAGGTCAAAAGAGGAGCAGATTTCAATGCTAAAGTATATTTTAGCATAAAGTTTTTTCTAGCCATAGTTTAAATTAAAGGAGTATTTCAAATCGAAAACCAACTCACATGTCATGGGCAATTTATACTATCGTCATGGAATCCAAGAAGACTCTCCAGGAAGGAACACGGAGGAAAAGTAGATTTGCATTTCCAGGGCAAGGTTAGCAGTGGTTTGTTGGAGAACTACTTTGCCATTGTTTATGAGACATGGAGACTTAGACGTGCAGGGACACTTTTGGAGTCGGACAGTTTGAGGTTTTGTTGTCACCTCTTATCATCTGAAGAGCTTGAGCAAGTCCATATTTAACCTCTTGGAGCCTATGTTCCCTCATTTGTAAAATGGAATATCCCCTATTCGTGTGTTGTAAAAGCCTGTGTCCAAGGATGCACTTAGTAGGTTCTCAAGAAATGTTATTCCTCCCTTCACTTTGAATCAGATTTAAATTCTTAGCTCCCAGTCAAAGATTTTGGATAGTACCCTTTGACATTTTGTTCATTTTTGAAAAGCCCCAAACCAATCCAAATCCGACAAAATGAATAGCACACGACCAACAGAGGCACTCAACAGAGAGATTCCCTACTCCCAGAGATAGTTTTGCCACAAAAGCAGTGGCTCTTCCCCATTGCTTTATGTTGATGCCAGATACTCACACATGTATTTCTTCTTTTTTTTTTTCTTTTTTCTTTCTATAATCCCAGCACTTTGGGAGGCCGAGCATTTCTTCTTTCTGCCTTTCTGCCACCTCTTTCCACCACTATCACCAGTTCTGTTGTCTTTGTTGACTCCTCTTAAATCCTCCTAGTATGATGCAGTTACTTTAGTCATCCTTCACTAGGTTCCTGTGACATAAAAAAGCCTAAATCAAATGTCAGGAGTAACACTTTATTTTCTATGATAAACTGTAAAAATAAGTGCATTCTTTTTTTTTTCTTTCTAGGGTCAGAAGAATGGATGGTAAATTTGGAATAGAGTTCTCAAATCTGCCTTATTCATGGTCGCTGTTTTGAAATATATACAAAATAATTTTGATCTTTAAACTTTTTTCTTCTATGTTCTTAAAAAATAAAAATTTAAATAATATTCTTTAGTCCTTTTTAATTGTTAACTTCTTCTGATTTACCTGTTATGACTTAAAAATTGAAATTATATGTTATTGTGATAGAGATTTTTAAAGCTGAAATATAAATTTGAAGTGAATGAATGTTATCTTTAAATTTATTCTCTGTGTGGTGCCTCATTAAACTAATTCCATACTACCTAAATTAAGCAAACAGTTTTCTCAACTTTTCTTCATTGCCATTCCCAAAGTGACTCAAAATTTTCAAAGCACAATTAAAACACTGAATCGTGGCCATAATTGGAAAGGTCTTCTGCAGGGGAGTATGGTCCTTTTCCCTAGCCTCTCTGGCTCTTGTCTTTGGCACTCATGACAAATAGTTTAATAGTTGGAAGGGAGCACAGAGGTCTGTTAGGCCAACTTCTCACAAACGTCCTGAGATTTATATGCCCCGTTTTCAAGAGGCAGCTTCATTCCATTACGGAGTGGCTCTGAATATCTGCGCCCTTTCTTGATTCAGTCAGAGATGTGCTTCTTATAGTCTCTGCATCTTGGTCCTGCATCTGTAGTTCTTCACGGCACAGTTCTCAGTCTGTAGTCCTCAGACCAGCAACATCAGCATCACCTGGGAACATGTGTGAACTAGAAACTCGGGGCTTGGGGCCCAGCAATCTGTTTCAGGATATTCTCCTCCAGGCTGATACACACTGAAGTTCTAGACACAATGTACAATGTAGTCAAAGTGGGTGGGACTTTGGGACTCGAAACTCTTGGATCTGGAGAAACCCTTTGTCACTTAAGGCCATCGCCTCCATTTCCTCCTGGTCAAATGGAGCCAATGAGGGCAGCTCATTCACAGGTGTGCTGAGAGTACACTCCTTAAGGAACGCACGTAGCAAAAAAGTCCACCACACCTTGAGCACTCAAAAGTAGCGTCTAGTGCTGTGAATCCATGCAAAAGTTCAGAATAAACATTTCAGATATAATACTTTAGACACGAAACTTCATTTTGCTGATGAAAAGTCTGGTACTCAGAGAGGCTAAGTGGCATGTTCAAAGGCACACAGCTTTATTGTTTGTGTCTGGAAGACCTTGCAACACCTCCCAGTCCCTGGCTCTTCAATCAACATGTTTATCTGTCACTTGAATAGGGCAATCAAACATCTAGTCCTGGGTCTGATGATCACACAAATAGGAACTTCCAATTTGCCAGGATGTTGTTTAAATAGCTTTAACATTAGTTGAGCATTCTCAATCATTATTGGCTTCTCTGGTTATTTATTTACTTACATTTGCTTTCTTATTTCTACCCTGCTGTGTTCTGAAAGTATTTAAGTGATAGCTGGGAGCTCTGGCCACCATGACACCAGCTGCAGGACCAGTAAAGTCCAATAGATGCTTCCAAGAACTTGAGCAAAAAGCTCTCAGCAAAATATGCACGATTCTGAGGGTTCCAAACATATACAAGACTGTTATAGCACCAAGTGAAGTCATCTAATACCATGTCCTTTAGGTGAACTGAAATTCATGTGTACCATTAAGATTATATTCAGATACCAAGAAATTGTGGGGTTATTTTTTGCCCTTGCAGTTACAAACAAATGAAGAGAGACACTTTGCTGTGCCCTTGCCTGGAAGAACTAAACGTTAATTCTTGCCTTCCTGTGCCAAAAAAGTCTGTTTGGCAGACCGGAAGGACTGAAGCACCTTTACTTTAAACAGCCTGCTTCCAGTTTTGTGTGGCTATTGATATTACTGAACTGGTGACAGCGGCCAAGGCAGGAAAATGGGCTGGGTTACTTATAACTCTTTGAATGTGGACACATCAGCTTGTGGGAAGGAAACTATTTAAAATGGGGCTTAGGGAGAGGGGAAAAAAAAATCCCCTTTCCCCATATGAGATTCTTCCACGGTGTTGTCATGCAATCTTGAAAACCTCCACAGAACAGTAGATCACTCTCATTGGATATATGCAAATTCTCTGAGACCCAGTGGTTTCCTGCCAGGAAAAACTTATCATAACAGAGCAAGAATGCAATCCGAGCCCTTGCTCTCTGAAATCCCTGAAAGAACAGAGTCGCTCTTGACAGGGCAATTTCAGCCCTTGACATTCCAGGAAATAGCTCCATAATGTCATTTGGGCTGGACTCGTAACCAGTCCTGAAACGTGGAGACACAAATGCAGTATGTAAGATGTGAAATACCAGTTCAGGGATCATTATTCATTTTCTCACAGAGTTTAACAACAAAAGTCACCACCGGGACACAAACTAAGCAAGGCATCCTAATTAAATTTACCATTGTCACTGCTAATTAAACTCAATATAGGGAAAGCAAGGGTTTCTGCCAAGAAATTACAGACACATCCTGAGACTATTTCTTTTCCATTTCCCAGGTCCTGGGTTCATGCCATAGCCAGGATGTGACACCCACACAGGATTGTATCTTGATCATTTATACGTATATGCAGAAGTTAACCCCACCCGGGGCCTCGAAGGCCTTTATGAGACATGCTGGCCTTCATGTTTAAATGTGTTTCATTTTCTCCTGGTGCAGAACAGCTGAAAGAGGTTACGAGGCTCAGGTTAAAAGTCAGGAAATGGATCAGGGCCCCACACTATGACATCATTTTCTTGCAATGCAATGAAGCAATGCCATTTCCTGGAGGAAAAATTACAAGAGGTGATAGGCAGCCTCAGTGAGCACCAGTGTTTGCAGCAGAAGGGGTCAGGCCTGCCCTGCTCCAACCTCTTTCTCTCCTGTGCCTTGGTTGGGGCTCCTCAGAGGTGAGAGAGAGAGAGAGAGAGAGAGAGAGAGAGAGAGAGACCAAGTCCTCTTCCATGTCTTGATAGTCTTGATGTTTTAAAAGGAAGGCATGTTAAAACTTAGCTATAAAAACTGTGGAATTAGTTACAGTATTGAAGCAATTAATACTATAAAACAAAAATGTATAAAGATAAAATAACTTTGCCACTTACAAAACAGTTTCCAGATTTTTTTTTAAGTGACATATAGCCAGAGCCACCAGGTAGGATTGTACAGGTTGACCAAGGGAAGAGTGAGGCTTAAAAGTGGGCTCACTCTCTGGTTGCTAAGCCTGGGGCAGGCCTGTATCTGCCTTTTTCTGTTCCAAACAAATGTCACATTCCCAATGATAGGCCTGTAATAGGACATAAGTGTAGATGAACGATGAACCAGTCTTCTGCCTTCAGTCCTAAGTATCTCTGTGGCTATAGGTCTAACGTCTCTTCCGGGTATCTTTAGAAGTGTAAATCTGAGGCGCTGCCGACTGTGAGTGCTGGGCCAAACCAGCCTCCTGCAAAGTCACCCCAAGCACAAAGGGAATCTTCCTTTCCAAATTTACAAAAACATCTTGCCAATGTGCCAACACCAGCAGTACAAGACGCATGGCTTGGTGAACAGGAGCCCTGGCTAGGTTTCTGCCTACCAGGTGCTTTTGTGAAATTGCACGATCATAGTGATACTCCTACCCCCATCGTAGGGCAGACCATGACCTGGACTCCACATGAAGGCAGACCTGCTCCGGCCCCTAAAACCAACCAAGAGACCAGAACCAATACTTCTGTTCCGGGGTCTGGGAGCCTGGCGGGTGTTGCCTAGAACTGGGTGTCTACTCCCCTTACCATGCCCTTTCTGGGGACTGCAGAAATGCTCCCAACCAACAGACTGAGGGGTCTGCCTTAGAACGCTCCTGTTTTTCTAGTACGTGCCTCCCCACCTGGATCTTCCTAAGGGCTTGCAAAATCCATCAAGCAATGACTGCAGATAGGACAGAAGAGAACAACTCCTTAATACTTTTGGGGGTCCATTTTGAAACAAATAAAACTAAGTCATTTTGACTTCAGTGGAGGTAAGCAGGCAGAAGTGAGAAGTTCTACTGCAAAAACAAAAAACCAAACAGTTCTGACTTCAGAAGACAATATTGCCATTTTGCCATCCTAGAAATGAGAATTTACCTGTGAGAGAAGATTCTTTATAAATGTCCTTGTATCTTTGATGGATTTATACATTAAGAGCAATGTTTCTAGATAGTGTGCGAGGTTTGCCAAATAGATTTAAGCTCTGTATGGCAGTTGAGTGGATAGTGTAGGCACTCATCAGCAGTGCTTCTATGAATCATTACACTGGATGGATCTTGCAGTGACAAAAATACTGTCTCTTGGAAAAATTAGCAAGTATCTGAAAGGCATATACATTTCCCCAGGATGAGTCAAAACACTGCCTAGTTGTCACACTTTTTCCTCATTATCCTGTGAGTGTGGGTCTTCATAAATGAGTCACTCTTCCCAAGGCCTGTCAAAGGTATCAGTGGCTACAAGTTTAGAAGCACCAACTAGAAAGAAAGAAGTAAAGCACTTTATAGGCAAGAATGTCAAATATGCAGGATCACTAGGGCTGTATTACTCTGCCAAAGTTGCATTCTTACACCATCATCATTCCCTTTGAAGGATTCGTTATTTTCTATAGTTAAACCTAGAAGGGAGAAAAAGGCACTTATTTTACAGTGTATTTGTATAGGACAAAATCTGGAGCCTGTATTTTTTTTTAACCATTGAATAACTCTTCCATTTGCCTATACATGTTGGAAGTGTTGTTCAACTTAAACACCCAGATCAGACTTAGTTGAAGACTTTACCCTTTCACCTTGCTCTAGGCAAAACGAAAGATCAAAGCTTCCTGTGTTTTTTAAGGATGGCCCCTTCTTTGTTCTGAAGACGTCTCATATCTCCTGTTTGCAGAGGCTTCTACACAGACCCAAATGTTTTTTTATTCTGCAAATCTACTTCTTCTAAACAAGACCCTGGTTGCCCATTTTTCATCCTAGAAGAGAGAATTTACTAGGAGAGTAGATTCTTTATTTTATAAATAGCTTTTTAAAATTATACTATTTAGATAAAACATTTGCAGTAGGAAGAGTTGTCAGAATTGGTAGGTAAAGAAAGGTGTTTGTAACTGACAGATTATAACGACAAGACTGACTAGAAGAATGAAAAACTCAGCCGGGCTCGGTGGCTCAGCCTGTAATCCCACGCCTTGGGAGGCTGAGGTGAGTGGATTGCCTGAGCCTGCGGGTTCGAGACCTGTCTAGGCAGGCGAAACCTCATCTCTACAATAAAAATCAAAATAATTAGCCGGGCGTGGTAGCGTGCGCCTGTAGTTCCAGCTACTCGGAAGGCTGAGGCGGAAGGATTGCCAGGCCCAGCAGGTTGAGGCTGCGGTGGCCGGGAGCGGCCACTGCACTCCAGTCTGGGAGAAAGAGTGAGACTCCAACTCAAAAAAAAAAAAAAGAATGAAAAACTCAAGCTGTCAATTCTGCCTTAAAATAGCCAAGTTACCAAAGTATTCTATGTGTCTAATTTTACTTTAAAGTAACTCTAATTAATTCATTAATTCAGGTTGAAGTAGAATATAAAATTAATGATAATATCATTCTTTAATTATGATTCATTAAGAACGTGCGGGGTACCAGCCAGGGAACATGATGCAAAACAGAGATGATTACAGAAAATAAACATTACAGAGACTTGAACAGGTTAAATACATACCAGACTAAAAGTTGAAAAGCAAATGATTTCACCTCCTGGGTCTTGTTTTCTCATCCATAAACAAAAAAAGCCAAAATTAATTATAATGCCTAAAATTCTGAGGCTAAAACAAATATGTTCCAGTGTTAAAAGTGAATTTAAGGCGCACAAGCCCTCACATGCTTTGTTTGGCAAACTTCATGAAGAAGATAAGCTCAAAGTTAAATTATGACTTCAGATAGGGAGATGTACACTGTCATAGTCAGAGCAAACAACAGAAAGAAAAACATAGAGCTGGGCTGAAAATGGGAAACAACATCTAAATTGAATGGACAGCCTGGCGGAGGGGACAGCAGCGAGATGAACCCGTCAACGAAGACTGGATGCTACTTAGGTAACTTTATTTATTAAGGGATTCTTAAGGGGTGCATGAGATACCATGACCAAGGATTATAAACTGTGCTAAGTGTAGTAGATTGCAAAACTACCTTCGCATGTAGCTTTGTAAGACTCGCGGAGGAAGGGCATCTACAACTAGAGAGGGCTTAGAAAACATTTTAAGAATGCTCAGAGGTTCAGCATCAGCTTAAACTGCATGTCCTGGCTGGGGTCTGTGAAGAAACAGCATTTACAGGCAGCCAGGGAATGGTGACCGAAACAGAGTTGTTCTCTTTGGGAAGACTTTGGGCAACCAGTACTTGAGGGGGGAACTACAAAACTGGTGCAAAGATGTACTTTGGCTGCAAACTGGGGAAGAATCTTCACACCTTCTCACAACATGAACGACACTTCAGTGTAGTAGAAAAATCGCCCACAAAACTCACCCCTACCAAAGGCAGAAAGTGAGGAAAATCTGTAATGCTTTGCAATGCCGTGTTCTCTTCCCTGGTGAGATCTGGGCGAAGCCCAGGGTGTTATCCATTTTGCCTTGCCTGCCAGGAAGCTGGAAACAGAATTCAGACTTATTTCTAGGACCTACACTAAAATGTCTAACCATGTCTTTTATGTTTAAATTCTTCTTTTTTACTCGTGTCTTAACAATGTTGTTATAATTGTATCTTTCATTACATGACACTTCATTCATTCATCTACCGCAGAGATATTTATTTATTGAGCACTTACTTTGTGTCAGGCACATCAAGTCTTTGTAGAGTGCAGACAGAATGTGGCTCTGGACTGGCAGGCAGGACAACAGAGCCTTTATCCCAATTGTTTCTGACTGGTGCTGTGTTCAGGTCTCAGAGTTTGATGTTTACACTTGGGATAGAGTTCAGGCATTTTCTTGATGAAGGAGAGCTCTGAGGGATAGAGCTGGTTTTCCTAATAACTCACTTGTCCTCATCTCTTTTAAGAAACGATTTTTCCCCTGCGGGTCTTTGATCCTGCTGCTGCAGACATTCAGGCACCAGAGAGCCTTACAGGTCAAGGACCGAAGACATATAAGGTCGATTAAATTAGGGGACATCTTAGCAACTGCTGAGGACCTGTAGGGCTGAGCACCATAGCCTCTAAGATGGATGGATGATGTCATTCGTGGTATAAATAAGTACGTACTCGCTAAGCTCTGACAGGAATCCAACAGGTGTGCTCTGGAGGGTGCTGTTTAGAAGAGGTCCTCTGAGGAAAACCAGCTAAAAAAATGGTGTTTCTTTTAAGCTGTGAGAGCTTCCTTTGGATGTCAGGATCCCCAGGATTGAGCCTCATGGGGGACAAAGGCAAGAGTGTGGACTTGAGCCTCAGTTTCCCATCTGTAGAATAGAGGAGCTGGGCCCACTACAGAATCTTCTAGCCCCTCTTGGCTCTAATTGTGATTTCATGACTATCAATTCTCCTTCCTGCCTTTTGGCTTCTGCATTCCACACAGGTAGTCATTCTTGTCATGCTCTTCCAATACAAAGAAAAACAATATGCAAACAAACACCGTGGAAACACTCGCATAATGGCTTTAGGAAAGACAAGATTGAGACCCACTTGAGTGTTATCAAGTTATATCAGAGCCTTCTGGGATGTGGTTATTACTTGTCAAAATGCATCACTTCCTTCATAACATATCCAACTCCATGACAAACTATGTCCACACAGTCCTGCTCCATAGGCCTTTAGGAACCCATGTTCACACGTTGCTTAGAAAACATCCATACTGATGTGTAGTGAATAAGTGTAAGGATATCTGAACAATGTTCAAACCTAGGAAATGGTTGACAAGTGTTTTTATTTCACATCAGTAATTTATATGTAAAACAAATATCTGGGAGAATAAAAAACACAAATATAAAGAAGGCACAGCCAGGCTCAGTGGCTCAGCCTGTAATCCCAGTACTTTGGGAGGCTGAGATGAGTGGATTGCCTGAGCCCAAGGGTTCGAGACCCACCTGGGCAGCTTGGTGAGACCTGATTTCTACAATAAATAAAAAAAATTAGCCGGGCGTGGTAGCGCGCGCCTGTAGTTCCAGCTACTTGGAAGGCTGAGGCGGAAGGATTGCTGGAGCCCAGCAGGTCGAGGCTGCGGTGGTTGGGAGCGTGCCACTGCACTCCAGTCTGGGCAACAGAGTGAGATTCCAACTCAAAAAAAAAAAAAAAGAGATAAAAAATACAGAAGACACAATTCCTGCCCCAAAGAGTTTATTCATTTAGTGGAAGTGCTGAAAAATGTAACCCACATTGTATATAGAACTTTTAAATAGGTTCAGTGGTCCTTAAAATATGCACATATGAAATGCTACAAGCATTAATATTGGCACCACCCACCATACTAAGTGCTGAATAAACAAAAAGGTAACAAAGGTCCCCATTTTTCATAGCCTTATAATCTTCAAAATGACATGCAATCATTCCCAACATGGGAGGACCTGAACCCCCACATGCACCAAAATCAGAGGATATTCAAATCCCTTGTATAAAATGGCCTAGGGTTTACATATAACCAGGCATATCTTCTTGTATATTTCAAATCATCTCTAGATTACTTGTAATATCTAATAAATGTAAATGCTGTGCAAATATTTGTTGTACTGTATTGTTTTTTATTCGTATTACCTTTAGTCATTGTATTGTTGTTTTTGTTGGCTTTAAAAAATATTTTTGACCTACGATTGAATGAAACATAGCCCACAGATATGGAGGGCAAACTGTGTATTCATTCATTCATTCTTTTGCTCATTCATTCAGTCATTCTTTTATTCCACACTTATTGAGAGCTTTACTATGTGGAAAGCACTGTGATAGGCACTTTGGAGAACGAAGGTATGATTAATACATAGTTTCTGTCTTCAAGTATTTTAAAATGTAGTGGGAGTAAAGAAACAACTAGGAAAGCAGAATGGAAAAGAAGTATCAGTAAAGAGCGATGGAGAAAACCCAGAGGGTAGAGGAACGATGCCCTGGGAGGAGGAAAGGCTTCATAGTGGAGTGGTGCTTGAGCAAGCTCTGCAATGATGCATGGCATCCTAATAGTGGCGTCAAAGAGAAAGGGCAGCTTAGGAAGAGAGAGCAGTGAGCATAAAGGCACGAGGCATGGAAATTGCACCACTCTGGGAACGGCAAGTAGGCTGGAGTGGCTGGAGCGCACAATCCATAGAGATACGAGAGAGGAGGCCAGAAGGTCGGGATGAAGCCAGCGCAGGGACAGCCTCAGTGCCACACTCGGCCTGCTGGTAGTGGGGAGCCAGAGGAAGTTCAAGGACAAATTGGAGATGGCATATTCAATATCAAGTCTCAATAACTCCGAAAAGAATGACTGCTAAGAAGCAATCCAGCGAGGTGGGAAGAATGGGTCTTCTAAACTAAGAGAGCAAGATTTGGGGCAAATCAAGGAAGCCTTGTTCGTGGGTGTATTGACACCCTTCACATAGCCAGCTCCAGTCCATTCTTACACCTAAAGTAAACATTTCTTCCACGGGGAACCCTCTCCTTCCCTTGATTGCACCAAGTCTCTCTGCTGTGTACCCTCAGAAACTCCTACACTCTTCCTTTGCCACCTTGGGAGATTTTGTGATAGTGTACTTATCTGCATTTGACAAATATGTGTGTCCTGCGTTGGACTACAAGCTATGTTTCTGCTTTGCCTATCAATTTTTTCTGTAGGCTATTCATGCCTAACTCAGAATAGGTGGTAGAAACTTTAATGAATGATATGAATGAACACACTGCATTGAAGAAGAAGGACGATGAGTGACATTTGGAACCCCGTAAGTAGCTGTGGTGGTTTTAAAATATGGATGCAACGTTCTTTGATATTGTTCTCATTGAAAGTTGAAACCTATATCTTTTGTTCTCGAATCTGGGCGCCTTGTAACAAATAGAAAGCACTAAAAATGATGGTGTGTGGTTTCCAAGGCCAAGTCAGAACCATTGATGCTTTTGGGATGCTCGCTCTGAGAGAAGGCTAACCACCCTGAGGCCACCAGGCCAGAGAGGCCACCATGCTAGACAAGACATGTACAGGCACTCCAGTTGACAAACTAGACTCACCCTTGCCAAGAAATGTGAGTGAAGTTCCCTTGAACCTTTTAGACTGTCTCATCTGGCAGGGAGCACCTTTGAGTGACCTCTTTTTGTCCCAAGAAGGAAAAAAAAATGCCCAGCTGAGCCCTGCCCTGAATATCTGACCCATGGAATCTGTCTGCACAATAAAAATGACTTTTGTAAGTGTGCCAGTAAATGTGGGATAATTTGTTACATAGCAACAGTAGCTGAAACATCAACCAAAGTTTCAATAGAAACCTCCCCAATAATTTCTTGGAACAGCTGAGAAAACTGACATCCAGAGAGATTAGCTATAATAGTTCATCCAAGGTTTTAATTTGTAGCAGTAAAGCAAAATTTAGGAACCAGTCTTTTGACCCCTAAGCCTTTGCTTTTTTCCCCCAAATACAAGATAATGCATCAGGAAAATTTCTCTATACTTGTATGCAGGGTCCAAAGATCAACTTTGTCATGCAACATTTTTATCCCCATTGAATTTTATTTCCACTGATGATTAAGCAGATTAGTCAAACTCCTGGACATATAAACAAAAAGTGAACCGTGGCCTTGGATGTGTGGAGCTTACATATGCTGTAGATGATTTGGGCAATTGAATGCAGCTATCTCCCAATTAGAGAAAGAAACATGCTCAAGAATATAAAATGCAATCACATTTCATTTTAAATTTGTGCCATTCAATTTTTTAGCTTACTAAGTTTTGAAAAGACAGAGTTTCTGGGAAGTTGAGCTATGTAACTTGGCATGCCACCTTGTACACTTCCTTTAGAGCAAGGGTCTTTGTTAAAATTATGCTAAAATTGAACACTTGATTAAGTTTTAAAACACGTCATCAGTACCTTCTAAGTGTGGCCAAAGAGAATTTTGAAAACCTAGGAAGCAAACATTCACTGAAAGATCTTTTCTACTGAAAGAAAACTGCCACCTCTATTAATATCAACCTTTTCTTCCTCAGAACACTTGCTTGTTGGTGATTTATTATAGACAAGCTTCTTCCTGCTCCTTTTGAAAGCTGGATTTATTTATTTTTTTTAATCCTGCAAGTGGAGGATGAATTCCTCAACTCTTGTCCCCAGGGCAATTGAGTCAAAGCTAATCTTTAGGAGAGAGTTTGTGTATTTACAACTCACAAATTGATGCTGCCTAATACCACAAAAAAGAGAAAAGGATCTTGCTGCTGTGTTTGATGTCAATTGGGAGCTAATCCAAAAACAAATAAGGAAGACCAGCGAATGCAGGGTGTGTGGCAAAAGATCCTTTTAGATCTTAGAACCTCACAATTATATCATCAAATGGAAAATTCTTCCTTTAAAAAGATCAAAGATATTATCCTCTTGTTAATGGCAATGTCATTGTTAAAAAAAAATACTCTGAGGAAAACAACAGCTAAATAATCTGATGCACATACTCTCCATAATTATATCTCAAAGAAAACTGTGTACACTGATGACTCAAAACTTAACGTTTATCTTATTGCAGCATTGTTCCTATTCATATAGTGAAGCCCACTCACAATCTAAGGAAAGAAAAATGTTCAATTCTATTCTATTTTTAATTGTCTTCTCATCATCAGCCTTCCCAGATTTTACCAAATGCTAGTCAGTCCTTCAGAATCCCACCTGTGATGCAGAAGGATGCACATATAGCTTTAAGTGATGCTATGTGTTAGGACTCTTTCAGTCGCAGATGGTGGACACCCAACTCTAACTAGTTTTAATCAGGAGGGGGGTTGGTTGACTCACACAGTAGAAAACCTGCTTCAGACCCAGTTGCAAGCAAGGGTGCCTGGGACCACGCTGCTCCCTCCAGACTCTGCCTTCCCCAGTGTTGGCCCCTTTCTCAGACAGACCCAAGCACAAAGGAAAAAGAGGGCCACTGGAGGCTTTAACCTACATTGGGCCAGCTTCCAAACCCAGCAGAATTCTGGATCTCTCCACACACATTCAGGGGCTGATTCTGTGTGGGCCCTCTTACATCACACACCTACTCTTGTGGAATTGTCTTTGGCCACACCTAGAAGGTACTGATGACGTATTTTAGAACTTACCAAGAGTTGCAGATAGATCTTGGCATAATTTAACAAAGACCCTTACTCTAAAGGAAGTGTATGAGATGGCAAGCCAAATTCCACAGCTCAACTTCCCAGAAACTCTGTCTGTCTCTTAAGCTATTTTCCCATGCCTGACTCACCTTCTTTTCAATCCCAATTTACCAAAAGAGTAATCTACGCTCGCTTATCTCCCTTTCTTGTCATAACCCTCCTGCCTTCTAATCCTCCTACTCTACTAAATTCTTTCCCAAAGGTCGCTTGTCACCTCTCACAGTCAATCCAGTGGCATATTTTGGTGCTCTTCCCAGGTGTCCCCTTGGCAGTATTTGACACTGTGAACCACTCCCTCTCTTCCTGAGGTGTGTGCTCTTTCTTTCTCTTCTGACAAAGTCCCCTTTGTTTTCTTTACCAGCCTCTGTAAGATCAGCACATGCCCTCAAAATGTAGGTGGTGACCAAAGTTTGATCTTCAGTCTTTCTTCCGTCTGACTTTGTAGTCTCTGATCAAGCAAGCTAATCCCGTTCCATGGCTTCAATTGTCACCTCTTGGATACTGATTTTGGGATCTGTAAGTCCAGCTTTGTCCCTGTTCTTAGGTGCCAGACAATAATTTTTGAGTCTCTTTTCTTCTATACTTGGCTGTGCCTCCATCAACTTAAACTCAGCATTTTCAGAGAAGCAAGTTTATTCATTTCTCCTAGGTTATCCTTTGTGCTTTGTGAAATGTGACTACCACTCTTCCCGTCATCCAAAATAGAAGAAAATGGAAAAATCATCACTATTAATTCTCACCTCACGTCCAGTCGGATCACCACAGGTCCTAGCCTCCAGTCTCCCTCTCCTCTGCCACTTTCCTAGTTTAGCCCTCCACCCACTCTTCCTGTGAGGATGGCTTTCTGATTTCTTATTTATTTTATCTAAACCATTTTACTGAGAGTACATGTTCCCTAAGAATTATTCATTCCATCCCGTGTTACGAGTTTTAAATGCTTCATTTTCTAGCCTTTCTGTTACTAACTTTCAAAGCTTTCTTCAATTTCAACAGTATTCTTTTCTTCACCTACCAATACCCTACCTATCCTTTAATATCCACCTGGGGTGGACAGTAGTGTGGTACCTCACATATTTCTGGCTTTCCTCCTTTTAGACTCATGATAGATCATACTCTTCTTAACTCATTGGATCCAGCAGAGTTCTGTGACTTTGGCTAAAAAAATTTAAGTGCAAGTGATACATGTCACTTCTGGGCAGAAGCTTTAAGATCACATTCTCTGCTGGAATGATTACCAATGCTCCAGATTACAGTTGCTTGGTAGTTCAGAGTAAAGATGATGTGGCCCAGAGTCCTCATCCAAGCCATGATGAACATGTGAGCAAGAAATGAATGATGGTTGTATTTGTGCAATAAAAATCAGATTCTCTTTTTTAAGATCAGACTGCTGAAATTTTCTAAGCCATACCCCTTCTTCTTCCCTTCTGTCCCACATCTGAACAAGCTAATTAAGAAATCTTGGTGCTCCCTTCTTTGATGGCAGTGGGAGGTTCAAACCCTGCATGCCCCTTTCTCATCCTGTCTCCACCGCCAACCACCTCAGGCCAGTCTCTTTTTCTTGCTCAAGTCATTTTCAGTCTGGGGTAGGAAACCTGCCCTACTCCCCCCAGAAAGCCAAAGTGATCTTTGAACTTATGATTTATTCACTTTTTATATGTACAATGGTCCCCTCTTATCTGCAGTTTTGCATTCTGTGTTTTCAGGGTCCCACAGTATAATACAAGAAGATATTTTGAGAGAGAAAAAGAAAGGGACCACATTGACATATCTTTTATCATGGTCTGTTATTATATTTGTTTGATTTTATTATTAGTTATTGTTGTCCATCTCTTGCTGTGTCTAACTTATAAATTAAGCTTTATTACAGGTATGTATGTATAGGAAAAAGCATAGTACACATAGGGTTTAGTACTGTCTGTGGTTTCCACATCCACTGGGATGTTGGAACATACTCCCCACAGATAAAGAGGGACGACGTTATGTTCTACCTCAGTAAAAAGATTACTTTTAAAACTTTATCAGTAATGTCCTTAAACAATCTCAACCTTGTGTTCCTTATCACTATCTGAGCATATTTACTGAGATGGGATTGTGTGTATGTGTGTATGTGACGGAATGGGGTTAGTGATAGAAGAATGAAACAGACACTGTCTTAACAGCTAATTATAAAGCAAGGCAGAATGAGATAAACGCTAAAGAGAGACACAAGGAACATCCCCTTGTAATTGCAAATGGAGAACATCAGCTGAAGCTTCAGAGAAGGTGGCATTTTTTGATAGTGTAATATTGAGAGTAGGTGAGCTTATGCTACACTCACCTAATCGCTATTCTGATTTCTAGTACTACCATCAGTAAGTTTTGCCTGTCTTTGAACTTCATATAAATAAAATCTTATTGTACGCTTTCTTTTGTGTTTGGCTTCTCTCACTTAGCATCACATTCATCAGAGTCACCCATTTTGCTGCATGCATTTGTAGCACGTTTCTTTCTATTGCTCCCTTGTATACCGCCGTACGGATATAACACAATTCATTTCTCCATTTTCCTTGATGAACAATTGGATTACTTCCAGTTTGGGACTAGTATAAATAATACTGCTATGAGCATGTCTTTTTTAAACATATTAATGAATTTCTATAAGATATATACCTAGAAGTGAAATCATTTGGTATAATATATACATATGTCCTGCTTTAGGAGATACACCAAACTGTTCTCTAGACCAGTTATACCAACTTGTCTTCCCACCAGAAATGTATGTTACTCATATTTTTGGCAGCCTTGGAATTATCTGTCTTTTTAATTTTAGCCATTCTGGTGAGGTACAGTGGAATCATGTCAGTATTTCCCTGGTGACTATCAATATTTATTAGTTATTTGTGTATCTCTTGTGACTTTCCCGCTAAGTCTTTTGCACATTTTTCTACTAAAGTGTCTATCTTTTTCTTATTGATTTATAGAAGTTCTTTAAATATTATGGCTATAAGTCCTTTGTGAGTTCTATGCATTGCAAATATATCCTCCCATTTTGTGGCTTGTCTTTCTAATGTCTAGTGTTTTTTGACGACAAAGGTTCTTAATTTTATTGAAGTCCAATATATCAATCTTCTCCTTTGTTAGTATTTTTGTGTCCTGTTTAATAAATCTTTTTCTACTCCAAAGTCTCAAAGTTATTTTGCTGTGTTATGTTCTTTAATTTCTATTGCTTTTCCTTTCACATTTAGCTCTAGAATTCATCTAGAATTGCTTTTTAGTATAGTGTGAGGTAGGGTCAAGATTCACTTTTTATATATATATCTAATGTATATGTGCATTGAATCTCAGTATAATTTGATCCATTAAACACATCAATTAATCCTCAAATCTCAACTTCCCTGAGGTTATTATATTATTATTGAGTTCCTTAAGCCACTGATTGTAGGGTGATAGCTAACATTAAAAACTCCTCATGGCTTCTTGAAGTAATTTTACTGGGGGAGGTAGGGAGAAATCATTATGCCTCCTTATCACTACTCCAGGAGACTGGCAGGCTGAAACCTCTTCATTAACCAGTAATTTTTATATTTTGAGGAAATAATTTTGTCCACCAAGATAAGAAACCTGTCTTGGACCCTTTCTGCCCATCAGCATATGTATCTTCATTATCATAAATTGAGTTTCATTCTCTTCCATATCTAGTTTATGAGTTCTAGTACTCAACATGGAGCAAGTGCTTAGCAGATAGTGAACCACAGCCTACCAGCTATCGGAAAGTGTTCTCCTACCTCCCCAGATGATAACCCACAATCAGCAGCTAGATGCAGCTTGCAAAAGGGTCACGAACCTTTGGATAAAACTGCCAAGTTTTGGCTTCAGTTCTATCTCTTATGAGTGACATGACTTCACCCTAAGCTTCAGTCACGTTCTTCTGCACACCTAGGATAATAATACCTTAATATTATCATAGACTTTGTATTAGTATTGTCACAGGGTTCTTCAGCAGAGTATTGCATGTCAAGCAATAGTACCAATAGATGTCATCTATTATAATTTTCTGCTATTAATGCAGAAGCCCAACTAACTAACCTTCATCCTAAGGGCCTTTCGTAAAAAGAAGTTGTTTTAAGAAAAAAGTTGAGGCCAGGCTCGGTGGTTCAGCCTGTAATCCCAGCACTTTGGGAGGCCGAGGTAAGAGGATTGCCTGAGCCCGCAGGTTTGAGACCAGCCTAGGCAACTTGGCGAGACCTCGTAGGCCAATTAGGACACAAGAGGCCTACTCAGGGGACAATAGCTTCCCAATAGCTAATCAAAAATTAGCAGGGCGTGGTAGCACGCACCTGTAGTTCCTGCTACTTGGAAGGCTGAGGCGGAAGGATTGCCAGAGCTCAGTAGGTCGATGCTGGGGTGGTCATGAGTGTGTCACTGCACTCCAGCCTGGGTGACAGAGTGAGACTCCAACTCAAAAAAAAAAAAAAAAAGAAAGAAAGAAAAAGGCTGAGACAAGAAGGTGAAAATGCTGGGTTTTATTAATGTGTACATACCCAAATGCCCCACCATGGATTCTCAAGATTCCTCCTCACAGTTCAAAGCTACACTTTAATGTCAAGGTTTTGCCAAAGATGGACAGAGTGATAAATAGGTAATAAACATGCCAGCTACAAAATTAATGAGAAACATGTATTGTAGTTACATTCTTCTTGGATTATCATAGTGACATTGCTTTGGGGTGTCACTTCCAAAATCGCTTTTTCATTTCATACTATATCTCCTGGGGCAAAAACGCCCTCTCTAATTTAATAGATCTTTAATGATACAGTAGAAAAAGAAGAAGATTATAGTTCATTAAAAATAGGTCAATATTAAGATTATAAATTCTTTTCAACTTTAATTGATATATTAACAGGGACCAAGGGTCATATTTCTAAAGACTAGATTTTATGCAAACGTAAGATGAATGTAGCTGTCAGAAGGGATGAAGACAGCACCTTTTACCTTTTCTTCTACATAATTTTTAGGGATTTCTGTGAACATATTTATCTAAGGTAGACTAAAAGTCTTTTTTCTCAGAGACTGAGAACAACCGGCCACTGCAAAAAAAGTACTTTTTTTTCCCCTAGAAGTCACTTTTTAAAGACTCTGTAGCTTGCTTGGTTTGATCTCCCCCCCCGCCAAAAAAAAATATCAGAACTGCCCACACCTACTTAATGAGCGTTTCAAAGATGGAACCAAGAATATCTGAGCTGTGGAGACTATAATGGGTATGCAAATCTCTCTTCCTTCAGAAACATGTCTTGATATACAGAGTAGAGGAAGGATTAGAGTGACTATTCATTCAGCTTTTCCAGAACCCCACCAAGGAGGGGATTCCCTTAAAGCCCCATCAAGGTGATTCTTGGCTAGTAGGCTTGAAAGAGATGGAATTGGCAAGGTTTGGTGGCTCAGTCTGTCATCCCAGCACTTTGGGAGGTTGAGGCGAGTGGATTGCCTGAGTCCGCGGATCCGAGACCAGCGCAGGCAACTTAGCAAGACCTCATCTCTACAATAAATCAAAAATTAGCCAGGCATGGCAGCGCGTGCCTGTAGTTCCGGCTCCTTGGAAGGCTGAGGAGGAAGGATCGCCAGAGCACAGCAGGTCGACACTGGGGTGGCCACGGGTGTGCTACTGTACTCCAGCCTGGGTGATGGAGTTGGATTCCAATTCAAAAAACAAATAGACAAAGAAAGGGATGGGATTCCTCTTCGGCTTATAGACAAGAATTGAAATCTCGTCAAGGGGCTTAATGGAATGCTTTCTCGGTGATGTTTAAGTTAGAGACAAATCATCCTGCTCCAAACTGACAATTGGATATATATGAAACAGGGGCAGCCATGAGCCTGAATAAAAGTCATTTTGTTAACAGCTGCCCTGGTCTAGTTACACCCCACCTCCCAAGAGGGAAGCCAATTAGGACACAAGAGGCCTACTCAGGGGACAACAGCTTCCCAAGGTGGCTTACTCTGGTTGTGAGCAAAGAAGGGTATATGATTCACCTAGATATATCTAGAGAAAAAAAGTCTAAGACTCCAAGTAACTCAGAGTTGAGACGTGACAACTCGAGGCCAGTCTCTGGAAGCTGAGGTCCGGTGAAAGCACCAGCACCAACACCTCCAGCCTACGTCAGCAGGCTGACCCCCCTTCTCTCAGTACATAAAATTATCTCTAGTAAAATAGAAGTCTTCTTGCCTAAAAGCTGTTTAACAAGAGAGAGCTTTATTGTCCGTTTTAAATTAAGGTTTCGGCTTCTTGGCTACTGCGATGAAAAAGTCCTCTATCAAGCCGGGCTCGGTGGCTCAGCCTGTAATCCCGCGCCTTTGGGAGGCTGAGGTGAGTGGATTGCCTAAGCCTGCGGGTTCAAGACCCGCCTGGGCAAGCAAGACCTCATCTCTACAATAAAATCAAAAAATTAGCCGGGCGTGGTAGCGCGCGCCTGTAGTTCCAGCTACTTGGAAGGCTGAGGTGGAAGGATCGCAGGAGCCCAGCAGGTCGAGGCTGCGGTGGCCGGGAGCGGCCACTGCACTCCAGTCTGGGCGACAGAGTGAGACTCCAACTCAGAAAAAAAAAAAAAAAAAGAAAAAGTCCTCTATCACTTCAGATGCACCTTTATACCACAAAATGATGTTTTTGTGCACTAAGTTATTAAAACTTATTTAATCGGTTTTATTTTGTTACAGGAGCTTCTAAACCTCTTAACAACTAAAAACCACACACCAAATACTTCTCCCATCCTGCAAAACTGTGGCTAATGGGCAGCTCTAGGATCACATTCATCCCCCAAATTAGAAAGGAAATATGGATAACGTTTTTCACTCACGACCTGTGGAGCATTAATACTGGAGCACTGCTAGTAACATGCTATTAAATTTCAGGCAAGCCACTTAACCTCTCTGCCCCTCTCTCCGTCTGGAAATTCAGAAGATAAGCAGCCCATATCAACAATACTGTTTTAAAGACAAACTGGTAAAAGATTGGAAAGCATTTTCCAAATATTAAGTGCTCTGTAATTACTGCTTGTTGTGACAAACTCTATTTTCAGTCCCATCAAGGATAAAAAAAAAAAAAAAAAAAAAAGCCCCCTGACAATAAAATGAAAAGCACGATATTGAAAAAAGTGCAGCAGGAATGG